>BSBK01013790.1:0-49696 GCA_027943335.1 Chamaecyparis obtusa | reverse complement strand
TGGTTAGTCATGCCTTTTGGGCTAACCAATGCACCGAGCACTTTCATGTGGCTCATGAACGAGGTTTTGAAAGAATTTTTGGGTAAGTTTGTCATTGTTTAATTAGATGATATTTTGATCTTTAGTAAGACCTTGGAGGAGTATATGATGCATATTCATATGGTATTTGAGAAGCTGAGAGAAGAGAAATTGTTGATTTAATTTGAAGAAGTGCAGTTTTGTGAAGGAAGAGTTAGTGTATTTGGGATTTGTAGTTTCAGTAGAAGGTCTAAAAATGGACCCAGAGAAGGTACATGCTATCCTTAAATGACCTACTCCAAGGAGTGCTACTGAGGTAAGATCTTTTCATGTTTGGCTAGATTTTACAGAAAGTTTATCAGAATTTTTAGTAGTATTTGTGGACCCTTGACTGAAACAATGAGAGGGGATAGAAAAGAGTTTAAGTGGACTAATGGGGCAGAAAAAGAGTTTTCAATTGTTGAAACAAAAAGTTATAGAACAACCTATTTTAGCACTTCCAAATTTTAATAAATTGTTTCCAAGTAGACTATGATGCTAGTGGTACTGCAATAGGAGCTGTTATGAGCCAAGAAGGTAAACCTGTTGCTTATTTCAATGAGAAGTTAAATGATGCCAAGAGAAAATATTCTGTTTATGATTAGGAATTTTATGCTATAGTTCAGGCATTAAAGAAGTGGAGACCATTATCTACTTCCTAAGGAGTTTTTTTTGTATACTGATCATCAAGCTTTGCAATATTTGAATAGTCAAGGAAAGTTGAATCAAAGGCATTTGAAATGGGTTGAGTTTTTGCAGAGTTATACATTTGTTTTGAAACATAGAAGTGGAAAGTCTAACAGAGTTGTAGATGCTCTTAGCAGAAGGCAACTATTGTTGACAAAATGTAGATTGAGGTGGTTGGGTTCAAGGAACTCAAGAATTTGTATCCAGAGGATCCTGATTTTGGTGAAGCTTGGAAAGCTTGTACAAAACCTGTTACTCTAGATAGGATGAAAATGGCTGGATTTCATCATCCAGGATGATATGCTATTCAAAGGGAGTTAGTTGTGCATTCCATGAAGTTCTATGAGGGAGAATCTCATCAAAGAGAAGCATAGTGGAGGATTGGCTGGACATTTTGGTCGTGATAAAACCCTTGCTTTGGTTGGTGAGAATTATTATTGGCCACAGTTGCAACAAGATGTGAAGAAGTTTGTACAGAGTTGTAGAGTATGTCAGATGGCGAAAGGAGTGAAGCAAAATATAGGGTTATATCAGCCATTACCTATACCAGAGAAGCCTTGGGAGGATATCAGTATGGACTTTGTTCTTGGTTTATCGAGGACACATCGGGGACATGATTCAATTTATGTGGTGGTTGAAAGATTTTCAAAGATGACACATTTCATTCCCTACAAGAAGACTAATGATGTTGTTCATATAGCATAATTGTTTTTCAGAGAAGTGGTGAGGCTACATGGTTTGCCAAAGACCATAGTTTCAGATCGAGATACTAAGTTTGTTGCATATTTCTAGCAAACATTGTGGAAAAAGTTGAAGATAGATTTGAAGTTCAGTTCATCACATCATCTACAGACTGATGACAAACAGAGGTGGTGAATAGGAGTTTGGGAAATTTGTTGAGATGTTTGGTTGGAGATAAGTCAATAGGATAGGATTTGATTTTACCACAGGTACAATTTGCATACAAATAATTCTATCAACAGGAGCACTGGTAAATCACCATTTTAGATTGTATATGGAAGTAGTCCAAGAAATACATCTGAATTGAGAAAGATAGATAAAGGAAAAATAAGTAGTGCTGAAGTTGAGCATTTTGCAAAACACTTGAAGAACATCCATGAGGAGGTGGGAAGCATATTACCCAAGATGATGTATAGTATAAGGCTAAGGCAGATGAGAAAAGGAGGCATAAGAAATTTTAGGTTGGAGATGAAGTCATGGTTCATTTGCGGAAGGAGCAATTTCAGGGTTGGTACACATAACAAGTTGAAAATGAAGAAGTTTGGGCCATGTAAGATACTGAAGAAGCATGATTCAGAAATGCATATGAGGTAGAATTGCCTACTGAGCTAAATATTTCACTAGTTTTTAACATTTCAAATTTGACAGAGTATCATGAAGGAGGTGTTGAAGATGAGGTTGCAGCAGCACAGTGGAGTATTCCAGCAACTAGTTCAGATATAAAGGGGATTGAAGACATACTAGATAGTCTTGTTGGCAGAAGCACAAGGAACAGGGCATATGAAGAGTATTTGGTCAAATGGAAAGGATGACCTGTTGAAGATTCATCATGGCTAACAAAGGAGGAGGTTAACCGTCTTGGTTTTCCTCTGCACACCTAAGTCGTGATAGGGTCACTTCTCAAATTACCCCGGGTGTCTGATGCAAGAGCATCCTAGGTGTAAGAGCAATCTTGCAACACCCAAAAATATTTCTATTTTTGTATTCAATAAGGGCTATCTTGTGCAAAGCTACTATTTATGGAAGCTTGCTATTTTTAGTAAGTTGGTCTTACGATCTCAGAATGTTCTGATTTTACATGTGGAGGTTCATCTCAGTCATATCAACCTGCCAGCAAAGTTTCATGGCTAGATCAGGTCTAGTTTTGAAGATATTGAAGATTTTCAGTATTGGCAGTAGAGTACAGAAACTTCAAACTCAATTTTGAAGGCTTTAGAGGCCCTAGATGAGGTCAAAAATTTGGGTGACAAGCACATTGCATAGGTCAAGCCTGTAGACTGCTTCGTGGCATTTCTAGAATGGGGTTATAATAGTCAATCGGGTCAACGGGCGATGACTTATGGTCTTCGGAAGTTGGGCCACCTGAAATGGCAGAAAATAATTTTTCTTCAAAATTTCTATTTGGGTTTCAAAAGTTATTTTGAGCTGACTTTGATGTAATAAATTGTAAAATAAAATAATTCTAAGTTTGGTCGGCCCTCAGGGCTAAATTTCTGGAACCTTCTCGGGCGATGGAAATTGCCTATATAAAGAAGGCCCGTAGTGTTGTCTAGGCAGTTTTGGGTAGTAGATCTGGGTATTGATTCGAGGTTTTGTCCCACAAAATATTGTAAGGGAATGCCCATGTGGCTTTGCATATTGTAATTCTGAAAGTTTGTAATTCCACATTTGTGGAGATAATAACAAGCCAATTTTTTGTTCTTGCATATTATTGTTGTTGTTTCTCTATTTCTATTATGTGTTTGTGGTATTAAGGGGAGCACCCCTTCATCATATATATATATATATATATATATATACATAATATATATATATATATATACATATGTATATATATATATATATATATATATATATATATATATGATGAAGGGTGCTATATATATATATATGTATATGTATGTATATAATACATATATATATGTATATGTATGTATATGTTATATCTATATATGTATATATATGTATATATATATCTATATATGTATGTATATATGTATATATATATGTATATATATGTATATATATATAGATGTATATATATATTTATATATATATATATATACATATATATATATATACATAGATATATATATATACATATATATACACATACATATATATATATATTTATAGATATATATATATATATATATATAATAGTATATATATATATATATATAATATATATATATATATATTATACATACATACATACATATATGTATATATATACATATATATATGTTTATATATGTATACATATATGTATATATATACATATATATACACCCTATTTGGTGTTCACCCTATTTGGAGTACACCCCTATTTGGCCCATGCCTAATATGCTTGGTGTGACAAAAATTGAGGCTCAACATGCCAAACCATATGGCGTGCTCCCTATTTCTTTTTGGGGACCTAAAAAATTTGGCATCTTTTGGTTTCCCATATTTGGGCACTTACCCCTTAGTATAAAGTGAGAAATTAATATCTAGTATATAGTGAGAAATTAATATCATCAAAATATCTATAAGTTAAAATTGATTTCATATCCTTCCATATGAGACCTAAAATGAATTTTCACCTTAAAAACATGTCAAATACTTGTTAGTAAATAGATTTGTCCTTTCTTGTTTCTTGTGGAAATAACTCTTAATGCCCAAATGATGAACAATATTTGGTTTCAATAGTTGAAAAGCCATTTTCTGATTACCGGCTTTTCTCTTAATTGGTAGCTACAACTCCCTATGTGAATGGTATTCAAGGAATTATGTTTTGTTCCTAAAACTAATGTGGGGTATGCTCTTAACCTGAGAGCAGAAGAGGCTAACCAAATTAAGTCTAACCAGAACTTAATTCAGGCAAGCAAAACTTACTAATCTACAAACCAAGCTATAAAATTCACAAATCCTATGAATTCACATACTCAGCATTTAATCCTATAGAAATGTAAATGAAACAATCAGAGACTTCTAATGAATCTTTCCTCGAATGCCCCAAAGCACATCCTACTGTGGTTTATTCATATCCTCATGACAAAAAGAATGAAACATCCTTTCTTCCCCTCTGTAATTCAGATTTGAAAGAAAGAAACATAGAAGCAATAACTTTCTAACTAGATGGAACAAAAAATTATTGACATAAAACACTCTTTATTGACTCTACAATATTAAGTCTATTACACCAACAATTTTGTCGACCCCTGTATTTAGTTTTTTGGTAGTATTTATAGAGATTACATTATATGGCTTTCATGAGAATGCCAAGCATTTCAACTTCCAAAATTTGAACAGACTGAAGCCAAGTGTTTTATGAAAATACAATAAAGAGGAACTAGTAAGACTTTGTCCCTTCATCTGACCTTACTCGATAAGAAGAACTGAATGGACCTTTATCAAACCAATATGATTGAGTTCATGGTATCAAACTACTTTGACACTTGGCCAACTTCTTCCAGTAGCTCAATGATTCCTCTGTTTGCATTCTCTTCACTTTGTCTTCATGCTAAGTTGAAGTATATAAAACATGTCATTCAATTTACAATAATCATCCATATGCTCATCATCATAATAGAAATCAATCCATTTTTCAGCCATTATAACTCATCACTGAGTCATTCATAATTTCACAACAATGTCCCTCAATCCCCTTATAATTTGGTACAGACTCCTTGTCATTCATTATCTTCTCTCATCTGCCCGGTTTATGTCATCGCATGATCGCATGATATTGTTTTAATTCTTGCGATCATGTGGCATATGCGGTAATACATCTGAGAGGACGCTATATTTGAGTTTGGCATCCGTTGAAAAATTCTCAGATTTGAACTTATGCAATTGATCTGGTAGCTTTTGAAATGAACGGCCATGATTATATCATCTCTGATAGTTCCTTTAAGACTCGAGTCCCACAAGCTACATGTCAATATCCCACTAAGTTGCTAAGCATCTTCGGTGACTTACGTTGTCACATGATCACATAGCAATATTTTAATCCATGCGATCATGTGACCGCTTTATCATTGGTGCATCTACACTATCAGAGTATGTGGGTCCCACTGCCACGTGGAAGTTCTCTCTATGTCATAACTCAGGTCCCGCTGAGAAATAGGGCCCACTAATCTGCCCCCCTTTTTTTTACTTTTCACATGATCGCATAACTCATATTTGGTTTATGCGATCATGTGATAGCCAAAATTTTCTTCCTTCAAACCATATTAACTTCTAACTTTCGAACATCTAAACATTTTGAAAGCTATTATATGATTGTTTCAATTCATTTCAACCAAAGAAAACCCTGGGCATTAGCTAGTTGTATTTCAATAATGCCACAAGCCGTGGCTTCATCACATGACTGTTATACTCCAAGGAAAGATTGCATTTTGCAATTGCTTCATCAATAACAGATTGTAATATCACCATTCTCCTTAGACTTGCATGTTGATATCATGAAGACAAACCATCATTGAAGTGTAACTAAAGAAAAAACATGTCTTCAAGCTCGAACAAGAGCCATAACCCGAGACCTTCCTCAAAGGCACAGTCACTAAATCAATGCATTTATGATCACTTCTCATTAGCACAGTATATTACTCATATCCCTATTTAGAACTCACATTGTCGATCCTCCAAACAATTATACTTTGTGGCTTCTCCATTAGATCTCTGCATTATGCACTTAAAGATCGACTATACTAAAACATTTTGAGAATAAAGACTGTAAGATGAAATATACCACTGTAATCATGAACTAAGATTTCTTTCCTTCCAAAATTGGTTATCATTTGAGATGAGGCCTTCAATATCACAAGCCTTTGGTAAAATGATATCAGATATGATACAATGATGCTCTGATACCTTTTCTACAATCATCTGGAAACACAACTTAATATCTTCTTGATTTGCATAGCTTTAATGTAATAAAATGCCTTCCACTTGCAAGCTCTATTTTATAACCAATGTACACATTAAGACAAAAGAAACCTTATCAACTGAATTGTATACACTGCAATATGAAGTGGAATTCTGAATAGTCTAATGCCGGCTCTGTCCCTACATTATTCATATGAGGGATCTTTTCTCTGATTTCTTGTGAATGTCTGGAGATCATGACTTTCAATCATCATTCTGCTTGAGAAAGAACATCAATAGGAGCACATTATCCTTGCCGGGTTAGGATCTATAACCTACCCATTATGACAAGACTTCCAAATAACCCACCCGGCTAGAAAAGATAAGACAATAGCAGGGGAACCTGACAAGGATAGCCTATCCAATGAAAGACTTAGACCTAGACTGAGACATGACCAGACCTAACTATGAGATCAAAATCTTCCACTTTGACGGCATGGTTATGGGGTGAAAAGTGGGGCAACAATACTATCTAGAGGGGATTATAGGTTAATTCTTGGCTCAAAAGTGATTAAAAAAATAATAGAACTAATCCCATGCAATCTAAGCTCTAAGAAAAAAACATAAAATATAGTAAAGTGTTTCCTAATGGCCAAAAAATAAGCATTAAGGATCCTTGATATTAATAAAGTCAATCTAGCACCAACTAGAAGAACATGAAAAAATACACCAAGAAAGAAAGTTTTTTCTTTAGAAAATCTTACCAAATAGTTTGAAATATGTGCTACCAAATAGTCAAAGAGAATTGCAACAACCGTCACTAGTTTAAAATAAAAACCATAGACAAATGCAAAGAGAGATAATAGTATCTCTTGAAAAGATTATAATTATGAAATGGTTTGTCAATATACTGGATTTGTAATATTTACATCAGGTCTTGAAACAATAAAGCTAAATTTTGTAAATTTAATACTAAGCCATAGAGTTAATAACAATGTGAAAGGTAAGGTCCTAATTGGACAACTAAAAATTTTATTCTTGGCTTCATGTTAATTAAGAAACCTCGTAAAGGCCTTGTAGAAAATATATTATGACTACATATTTAACTTGCAAATATAGCCATTATTTTTTTGGAAATTTATCAATATGCATGTCAACATCTACTCACATGATGACAATATGATGTCCCAAGTTGCATGTATTGCAAGCACACTAACCAAAACATCATGATGAGTGTGGAAAATCCTATTTTCCTCATTTATAATGAAGGTTATTCTATTTGGGTTTGAATTTTGGCATAAGTAAAATAAATATCAAGGGAAATGCCTTTGAGTGTTATTTCTCTTATGTCTTACTATGTGAATTGATGGTGGGTAAGTCATTATGCAAAATAAACATAAATCATCCAATTAAATAATCCTATAAGAAACCATGTAATGTATGATTCTTCCTAACAAATTTTTTTTATAATCCTAAGTAAATATTGTTTAATAGAAAGAGTTAATTTTAAGTCCTCCTCATTTCTTGTTCATACTGACAAGCCTATGGAAATTCTACCTTTTAAAAATCACTGTGTCAACGATTAATACTAACACTTATGATGCAATTTGGGATTCTCTAGTAGACATAGCTATCAAAATTGGGATATTCATAGTTGTGTGTAGGATCATGGTATGACAAGCTTTGGCCTTAAGTGGCAATTAAATTTTAGAAAAATAGGGTTAGGCAACTTGATGTAAAAATTTGAACAAGTTATCAACCTTATATCAACAAGATGTAAAAGCAGAATCTCTAGGAAATTGAATTTAGTTTCTAAGATACTTTTTTTATTAAAAAAAACTAAATTTTTTGGTGAAAAATTAAAATTGCAATGCATTAATATGTAAATTTCAGGAAAAAAATAAGTAGGTGTGTTTCTAACCACCCTAACCAAAATCAAATAAAAATATTTCTTTTATAAGATTCTAGATATAAGTATAAAATTCATGTCTGGATGTGATGCATATTTTTGTGTAATTTTTTCTAAATAAATAATTAATTATAATTTTTTTACTACAACTTTTTCAGAATAAAAAAGATCTCATGTTTGACCACCTTAACTCAAGGTCAAAACTTAGTATAATATTTTTCCTTATAGTATAAGAAGCATAGAATGTGATGCATTTTTTGGATTTGAAAATTTTATACCATTTGAAAGTTATAGACATTTTTCAATTAGCTTATCAATCAAGACTTTAGAAGTAATTCAATTAGAAAAAAAATATAATTATTTATTAAACTCAAAACTTGACATAATAGAAAGCTGAGAATCTACATAAGACACCCTTTTCATTTCATTTATGTCTGTCTCTCTCTATCTCTCTTTGTCTCTGTTTGTTTGTCTGTCTCTCCCCCTTCTAATCTTCTCTCTCATTCTATGAGAGAGAGTATATTGTTTAATATATATAATATAATATTATATATTATATATTATATAATATAATATGATATATTATATATTATATATTATATATTATATGTTATATATTATATATTATATATTATATGTTATATATTATATATTATATATTATATGTTATATATTATATATTATATGTTATATATTATATATTATATATTATATATTATATATTATATATTGTATATTGTATATTGTATATTATATATTATATATTGTAGATATTATATATTATATATTATATATTATATATCATATATTATATATTATATATCATATATTATATATATAAAATATACATTAATATCCGATATTAGACATCAAACCTGACATCAGATATTACAAGTATAAAATTTCAAATACTTTACAATGGTGCCAACATTTTGTCATTGGTGCCATTGGGAATGTATCCAATATCAAATTTGATATATCCAATATTGAATACATTTATGATATCATATACATATTTGATATCAGATATTTTTTTTCTTTGGTGTTTTCTTTGGCCACGTGTACTAACACCCAGGCCTACTGAAAATTCAACATGGATTTTCTCATTTTAGGGCAGATGAAAAATGCATTTTTTTTACATTGCCTTTTTTTGGCCCCTCGTGATTCTTCACATACCCTCACCATTACAATTAAGATGATAGTTAACAATTCATTTTAATCCTTCAATAAGTTAATATTAAATAGAAAGGAGGTTTAGTCCCTTCTCTTCATGCTTTAGTTTATTTAATGTAGCTTAAAAATATACAATTGAATTATATTTTCTTGTCCCTTATTTCTTTTGTAGGTTTCATGATATTTATGACTTAATAGTGCACCTTATCAAATAAATAATGAATATTTAAACTTATGTACTATAGTTACTCTAGATTGGTTTTGTTTGAAATTTTCATGGTCTTATGATAAGTTTAAGTGCTATATAATATCAAATAGTGTTGATATGGTAAAGTAATACTTTACCATTTTTCATGATTGAAAATGGGAAGTGAGCTCTTTTGTCTTTTTGGTTTACAAATTTCAAAGTGATTTCTTTTCCTTTCTTTATCCAAGTAAAGATATAAAAAAGGAAAGGTTCTTTTATAGTCTACAATAAGTTAGTCATTTGTTTTTGGATCTACATATACTGATAGTAATATGGGATTACCTCATACTTCTTGCAAGAGGCATCTAATTGTGCTACAAATAAAGTTTACAGACCCTAGCCTCTTGTGAGATTTGTGGCCTCTCTTTCAAGAGTACAAGTTCTTCAACACTAGGCTAACTATACTTGTAAACTAGGAAAAATTAGGCTATATAGGTCAAATCATAGTATTATTGAAAATATCTTTTTGTTCCTGCCTTTTCAAGATTCTGGTCAAAAGTTGGAGTGATGATATCTCACTATTAATTTCTTGGCACATCATTTTTAGTTCCACATGTTTGGATTTGGTTATCTTTAAAGGATGTATTTCATTGATTTTGTGATAGTAGTCTGTAAAAGGCCTTTTCCTCTCTCTTCTTTCTCCATTTGAATTCAACAAATAACATCTTCAAGGATAAGTTGATTTAAATGTTAGTGAAATTGTCATCCTATTCATATCTCTCTTTAAAGAGGATGCAATACACTTTTATGTGATACATTGATCTAATTTGGCTATTTGTAGATCTCCTTCTCACTTTGAGAGAGTCTGTCCACCACCATTTCTAATTCCTAGTTTTCTTGATCATTTTTCATATTATTTGTTGATACTATATCACATGGTGAATTTTAATGATAGTTCCATAACATATAGTTCTTTCACCAAGCTTCTCCTCATATCAAGAGATTTATTTGGTTGGAATTCAATAGATCTCATCATATTATTCCTATTGGGTTGTAAGCTTGTTGAAAGTTTTATTTAATTAGGTGGACTTCTAGTATCCCATAGTTTGATATTTCTACTCAATATTTCTCTAACGTATTTGAGTAGTTGGATGGCTTCCCTTGAGCTTTTATGTAACTTAGATTGTTAGATATTCTTGTTGATGTTTGTAGCATTAGTTAGATAAATAATACTAACTATATGATTATTAATCTAGAAATGATTTATTATATATATACATATATATCAATATATATAATAATTAATATTACTATATATATTGATATACATATAAAGTTAGATTATATTTATTCTCATAATAACTAAATAATTAAATTGATAAAATAAATTAATGAATGGACATGACCCATGAAGGGACACCTCTCTTCTTGTCCTTGTTATGTATAAATACAAAGAGATCGATGCATTTGGAAAACACATACAATCAGATAGTGCTATTACATTTGTAATGATCCTAAAACCTTAACATGGTATCAGAGCTCAGTTGCAAATGTAAGAGAGTAGTTTGTTAATGGTGAATTTGTGATTGACTTAGAAAATACATTCTCAGTGCAAGGACCATATCTCACCAATTCACTATTGGATTTTTCAAAATTTTAGATATGTTGGTGATAAAAAAATTTAGAATAATCTCACCAGAGAGATTGTAGAGAAAATCTCAGGCTCAAAAGTTATGACCGACTCTATATGGATCTATGCAAAATCTGTAAAAGAGCAAGGTTCCTTCTTTAAAATCCTAACCGCTTGAAGGGATATCCATTGAAGGTTTTCATAGTATATAGAACCTTCTGATATTGAAGACACATCATATGAAGAATTATGGTAATGTTCAAGAATGACGACATCATTTTGTGAATTTGCATGATATTTTCTATATGGGCTCACCTTACAGAATGAAATATTTAAAATTTATGAAAGATAAGTATTTCATGTTTTATTAATGCACATAATTTTTGAGTTTGTAATTCATGCTATATTATTGGCTAGTAAACTCTTGTATACTTCTATCATTGGTATTTTTGGTCGAGATAGTTAGTGAGCTATTTGTAATCTCTCTCTGACATACCTTCAGGACAAAAGCACAAGATAATTGCATTCAAGGGAGAAAGAACTTGATGCTTGCAAATGAATTGATGATTGAGACTAGATGCAAAGGGAGTCTAACATTTCAAAAGAGGTCAAGAAGTTGATAAATGTGAGCTTCAGAGGGTGTAGATGGTTCAGACAACTTGTGACAATCTTGATCATATTGATTGAGAGGGAGTTCACTATTGAAGGTGAAACACTTCTGAGGTAAACTTGATATAATTGATTATTGTACTAATGAATCATGAATGTTTTAATGGGCCTTCCCTCTATTTAAATAATGAGGAAGTGATGACTTCCAAATGATTATCACTTTTATTTGTAAAAGTTATTGGAAGGTGACGATCTTACAATAACTTGATCTTCTATTGTGATAGACATCTTGTGATGGATGAAACAGATCATGATAGATGGCATCTTCTATTGTGATAGACATCTTGTGATGGTTGAAAAAGATCATAATAGATGTCATCTTCTAGTCTGATAGACATCTTGTGATGGCTTGAAATAGATCATAATAGATGATGTGAATGTTCTTATGGTAAGTGCACACTACCTATGAACATTTTTTGAGTACTTGGTGGATATCAATAGACTTGATATTCTACAGGCCATTACTTTGATAACTTAGTGAATATCATGACACTTGATATTTTGTAGGCCAATACTCTCGATATCTATTATACACTGAGTTTGCACCTTTGTCTCAAGCTCTCTTGGTCTTGATAACTCAGCATAACATGGGAATCATCTCCAGGTTGTGGGACCTTTGCTAACTGAGATGAAACCTCCAGGTTCTAGGTTGGTTCCTCTTGGATAATCACCTTAATTTTTTTCTAGACATGAAAGTAAAACTTTTGGAGGGAAAGGGATAGAAGGGATGCTTGTAAGGGAAATGACTTGAAAGCAAACTACCTACTAGGTGATGCACCAAAATTAGGGTTTGGATCTCAGTATGTAGGAATGAGACCAATGGACAAATAAGGTCTAATAAGTCACAAATCACTAGATAGGCTTGCATAAGTGTTTCATAGGAGGGTCTGAACAAAAGACACAACTTATGACCTGCCATCAAACATCCTTTTCTGCAACTAAGTGTAGGAATGAGACAAGACTGCTAGGGGTTGTAGTATACCCACAAAACATCTAAATCAGATTAGACAGAGTAACACACAAAATCATAGAAAATGAGCGGGACTAGGAACCCTAATTTGCATTAATAGCATTCATAAACTTCAATCCAATAAGAGATAATCAAGACAGTGAAGACAAGGATAGAAGAAATATCACAAGTATCTCAAGAATGCCTAGATCGTCAATGGATGATTACAAAGAATCGAAGAACCAAAGGGTAGAAAAAATACCACAGATGGCTTTTTGAGAAAAGATGAATTCCTTGCAAAAGTGGGCTTCTCTCCATTACAAAAATGAACCTCTCCTTTTGCACTAAGGCTCCACAAAAAAATATATACAACACTCACTACCCGTAGGTAGGAGTCCAAAATTGACCTAACTAGAGTTACAAAATTTTACAATAAAATATCATACCCCAGGTGTCCACTGCTGACCCATCATGAAAATCACTGAGAATTGGTCATCAGATCAAATCTTTCTCTTGCATGTTGATCCTAGACTGAGTCCACCTGCAGACACAACAACTTGAACTTAACTACCCACCTGCAACCCCACCAAGCCATGAAGGTGTCAAATCCAATCTCATAGATATTTCTATTTTCAATAATAACCCTGCAAAAGGTGGCAACAACCCATTAAGAATTTCAACACGACATGGCCCCCTGCAAAATCCATGGCACTAACGATCAGATCATTCATCTTTATCCTTCCAACTATCCCTATCCTGAAGAAATCAATTCCAGCTACCAAATTGTCATGCATGGCTGTCAAAAATGCAAAACCCTAGCAGAAAACCAATGTAGAAATTAAAATTTGAATGTTAAGTACTAGCGGGGCCTCAAATTAAAATGCAACTGTCAATAAAAAACCTTTCTCGACAGATGAACGACCATGATTTGCCTTTAAATCACTTAAAATCCCCTTCTGATAGGTCAAGACCACTGTGGAAGTCAACCGCCAATGAAACATGAGCAAATTAGCATGAGGACCCACCTTGACTTTTCTCTTCTTTAAGTTACGAAGAACTCTTTTAAACCCTAGGCCCAGACCCACCCCTTGGCAATCTTTTATTCACTCTGGCTACTTTGTAGGCATAAACCTTGATAGTTCTCTGACAACGGACCCACAATCTCCAAGATTCTAATCTAACGGTGGGCACATGATCTTATAGCCCCAAAATATTCCTTACACTTATACATCAGTCATTAGATCCTTTCTAATATGGGACCCTACTAACACATCAGTCCACCATGGAAATCCTCATCATCATTCGTCAACCAATCACGTTTGAACACCTGAACACACCTGGCAATATGGTCCCATGGATTTTCCTTTCACTTTGACCAATAAGAAGTCGACAAATCACCCTGACCTAGCACTGGACCCAATGACAAATCTTGAACACTTGGCAAAATCGACGGCTGGCACATAATCTCATGTGTCAAAAAAACCCTTCATGAAGATATGCCAGCCATTGATCTTCATCCTTTTGATATCCCTACAGACATCCTGACATGGCCCCACTATAACATCCAAGTCATCATTTTGTGGACCAATGAGAAATGAGCACATCACCATATGAGGACCCACCTGCAAGGCTCTAACAAAAAGAAAGATCGATGGCCAGTCTTATCTCCTTATAGCTCTGACAAAACCCTTGCAAACTTAAGATAGCCATCGATCCTCTGACAACTATCAGAACCTCTGACCACTGTGAGAACTTGGTCTCACTGACAAAAGATGACTCAATACATGTGGACCAATTAGAAGATGCTGAATTGGATGAGGTGGCACCGGTCCCACTGACACACTGAAGCATTGTAGACATGGAAGATCTAATGATCATCTTAAGATCTCAAGCTTTGACACCAGCCTATCCAAAGATATGCCAACCGTTGGATACCTCTGGTTGGGACCCCACAAATTTAGACCGCTAGACTTCCTCACAAATACATGACTAAAGAAAAGCTAACCATCACTAGGTCACAAGATATTATGCGGTGACTGGGAAACACTTAGCGATTATGAGAATTGATGTATTCGCTAAGTCATGGAATGGGAAAAGTAACCACTGAGAAACTTAGAGAACCTGCGACCAGCCAATGAGATTAAAGCACACATGGGTATTGAGGATTTTAAGTTGCCAATAAAGTAACAAGGAAACATAACAGGGCCTTAGGGTTTTTTGAGGATTTTAAAAGGTTTCAACACAACAACTACTTTTTTGAATATTTTGACCTGCAGACCAGGGACTTGAAATAATTGTAGAGGCCAGGAAATAAAACATGAGGCCACAAATTTTTTTGGGATTCCCGATAGGGGTAAAATAGAGACTTTGGAATAGGTTTTAGCCAAATTTGCATGTACATGGAAATTAGGGTAACATTTTTGTGATTTTTACTATATGTTAGCTTGTTAGACATGGAAAACCAGTGACCTTGAACATCCATTGGGCATGGGGTCATGAAAATTTTCAAAATTCTCACAAGGAGACAGAACTATAACTGTGCTTAGAGAACTTCTTGAAAAGTAGGGAATTAAACTAGAAAGCAGGAAAGCAAGGGAACTTTAAAAAATTTACAGAGAGGGGTTAACCTCAAAATAGGGCTTCAAGTGGAAACCATTGACTGAGATAAGCAAGGCATCTCCTTTCATATTTGATAGTTGAAAAGCATTGGAGCCCCTACATTCTATTATAACAAATGGCCCACCCCAAAAGGAGTCAGATTTTGTGTGCCTACCAGGTCTAGATCTGAACTCATCCCACTTGAGGACTACATCCCCAACCTTGAAATTTCTGACTCTAGCTTTTTTTTTCAAAACTCCTCTTTGTTTGATTCTGATGGAACTCCATATCTTGCATTGACTTTCTTCTAAGTTCTTCTAATTCCATCAGCTGGGCATACTTGATCTGTAAAGGATCCTTTTCATCAAATAGGGCATATTGAGTAGCTAAGTCTAGAGCTGGTAATTCTGTTGAAATAGACAATTTAGCCTCTTTTTCATATACTACCATGTAAGGAGAATTACCAATGATTTTCTTTGGGGTAATCTTGTCTAACCACAAGGTAGACTTGAGCTTTGTGTGCCAATCTCTCTGATTCTCTTGAAGTGTCTTCTTGATAATCCTAATCAAGTTCTTATTGGTGGATTCTACCAAGCCATTGCCTTGGGGGTAATAATTGGAACTAGTATTCAGATAGATGCCATTCTTGACTACCCACTCTGAGGCTTTAAGACCTGATAATGCCAAGGCATTATCTGAAATGATGGAATCAGGAGTGCCAAACCTATGGATTATATCATCATAAAAGCTTAGGATAGCACTCTCATTGGCTTCTTTTAATGCAATTGCCTTTGTCCATCTAGTGAAGTAGTTAGTTGTAGTAATTATCCATTTATGGCCTACACTAGATGGAGGATTAATCATGCCAATGAAATCTATACCCCATTTCATGAAGGGTTGCTCTGTTCTGACTAGCTGTAAGGGCAAGGCTGCAAGCCTCTCTTTTCCTGCAAACATGGCACACTTGATGCATTTCCTAACATAATCATGACTATCCTTAAAGATAGATGGCCAATAGTATCTAGCTCTCATGATCTTAAAAGAAAATAGTCCTAGGAGAAAAGTGACCTCCAGAAGGTCAATAATGAAATTCAAATAGGACATCAGCTATCTTTTCTGAATCAATGCATCTCAAAAGGACACCATTGTGATCCCTTCTAAAAAGAACATCATCAATCAACACAAAAGGGATAGATTGTAACCTATAATACCTCCTTTTTGTTGAATCCAAACTTGCAGGACATTGTCATGTCTTTAAATAATTGATCATATTAGGCAACCAGCTTGTTGCCTTGGCTTGTTCTTCTGTAGAGTGCACCACAAAAGATGCATCCATTTGTTCTAATTTCTTTGAACTTTCATCTTCTGCAAAATGTTCACAAAGACCTCTTCCTCTAACCAGCTTGGTAATTTGAATATCAATGTCATATTCCATCACCTTGGTGATCCAACCAGCTCTTTTCTCATTTAGGTCCTTGGAAAGCAAAAACTCTTTGACACTTGGATGAGTAACTTTTAAATGTACCTTGCTATGGGTCAATAGGTATCTAAATTTTTTGAGGCTCTTAACCATAACAAGTACATGTTTCTCTACAAAAGAGTATCTCTATTCATACTCTTCCAATCCTTTGCTAAAGAAAGCAATGGGCTGCTCCAATCCATCTGGATTTTCTTGATTCAACATTGCAGATATGACATCATGACCTCCATAAGCATAAAGGATGAAATCCTTACTAAAATTTGGGTTCAACAGGGCAGGAGCTTCTATTAGGGCCTCTTTGATAGCTTGGAAATTGACTTTCCCTTCTTTGGTCCAACTAAAAGATGCACTCTTTTTTAGCATGGATGTCAAAGGCTTGAGTAAATTTGCAATGTTAGGCAAGAACCTCCTAACAAAATTAATCTTTCCTATGAAAGATTGGAGAATTTTCTTGTTATGTGGTAGGGGTAGCTCTAAGATAGCTACAATTCTCTCAGGATCCACTGTAATTCCTTCTTTGGATACTACATATTCCAATAATTTCCCTTCATGGACTGCAAACACACATTTTTTAGGATTAAGAGATATCCCAAATTCTCTACACCTTTCAAAAATCTTTCTCAAACGTTTGATATGATCTACTGCATGCTTTGAATAGACAGTTATGTCATCTAAGTAGACCAACACAAACTTGTACATTAGGCTCTTAAAGGCCATATCCATTGCCTTTTGAAATGTGGCACCTGCATTTGACAAACCAAAGGGCATCTTTTGATAAGCCATGGTTCCCCACTTGGTTGTAAATGCAGTCTTATAATTATCCTCTTCACTAACTAAGATCTGATTGTATCCTGAATAGCCATCCAATAATGAAAATCTCTCAGATCTAGAGACACATTGTAAGATTTGTTCCATGGAGGGT
Organism: Chamaecyparis obtusa; assembly: GCA_027943335.1. Lineage (NCBI taxonomy): Eukaryota > Viridiplantae > Streptophyta > Pinopsida > Cupressales > Cupressaceae > Chamaecyparis > Chamaecyparis obtusa. The sequence goes on along the minus strand of BSBK01013790.1, from coordinate 31,843 downwards.
AGTGGATGGTGGTCTTTTAATGAGGCCCTGTTAAGATCCCTGAAGTCAATACATAACCTCAGCTCCCCATTCTTCTTCTTGATAGGAACAAGGTTGGAAACCCAACTAGTATGCTTAATGGGGTAGATGATACCACTTTCTATCAATTTGAGCACTTCTTTATGCATAAGTGACTCAAGCTTGGGATTAAGAGGCCTTTGCTTTTGCCTCACTAGTTTGGCATTTGGTTCTAGCTCAATAGTGTGCTGAGCAAGGGCAGGGTCAAAACCCTTGAGGTTTTCATATTTCCATGCAAAAACATCACTGAATTCTTTGAATAACTGAGTATAAGCTTGTTTCTCCAATTCAGTGTTTACTTTTCCAAATTGTAGGCTCTTACCTGGGTCCAACTCTAGTTCAACACAATGTTCTTGCTGGACTACTTGGCTAGCTTTACTTTTCTTAACTTCATCATCCTTGTTGAAGATAGTCTCTAAAGTAACAAGACCTCTAGGCATCTTATTGGATTTCAACTGTATCACTTGATCACCATAGTTTTGTGATAGCCTATCTTGATTGTGTTCTGAAAAAACATCTTCTTCAAACAAGAACTGTAGAATTTGTTCATCATTATCGAACACTTGCCAATTGACATCATTATCAGGAATAGATGGTCTAACAATCACTTTGATATGCTATTGATCCACTTCTCTTGAAATGCTATTTGGAATGTCATACTAAGATCCAACAACACCTAACCTATCTGCATTTTGATTTAACTTTCTAGGGATAGCAACAATATTGAAAGCATCGAAATCTTTGATTGCATCCCAAACTCTATGTTTGTATGATTTCATGGTGTCATTTTTTTTTGCACTTATCCCTCTTACTTGGCTGACAACTAACTCACTATCACCATAAACTTTTAAGGACTTAAGCCCTCTTTTTCTAGCCCATTCTAGTCCATTGACTAGACTTTCATACTCTACAGTATTGCTAGTGTAGGAGAAACTAAATCTAAAGGTAGTATAATACCTTTCTCCTTTTGGGGACACTAACATAGCACCACCACTAGAACCATGTCTGCTTCTAGCTCCATCAAAAAATAGTTCCCAAACCTAATTGCTCTGATCTTATGAATCAGTGTCCTTTTTGAGAAGGCTTGGCTCTATGACCCCACTTTCTTGTATTAAATAAATTCCCAAACCAAAATCACCAACAAGATTTTCTTGGGCTTTTGAAGCTCTTTCATCTAGAAAAATATCAGGGATACTTTCTATCTTTGTGCTTGCTTCACTAATAGTTTGGAAGTCGTTATCAAATATAGGGCAATTTACATTGATGGCATTGGATACATATGGTTCTATATGGTGTGATACTAATGGTTTTGACTTGATGGTGACCTTAGTCCCATACCTTATGTGAAATAACATGTGAGACCAGTCAGAAGATAGCTAGCCTCCTATTTTGGCTGTAAACTCCCTTGAAAGACATATAGCAAATAATGTAGGGAAATCTATAATATATATATCAAGGAGGATTGAGAAATTAGGACTAGCATGAAGTATCAGACTGGTATCCTTAGCCACACCTATAGTATTGACTGAGGGTCCATCAAGTTGGGTAACCTTCTTTTGGAAGGGCTCATATTTTAGTCCTAACTGGTCAACTACTTTCTTGGGCATTATAGTGCTAGTAGCTCCACTATCTACCATACAATTTGTTGGTTAACAGTTTGTCCTCTCTCAAGATTTTCAATCTTTGACTCTCTAGACACCCAAGGTGAGAGAACAAAAGGATGTCCACCAACAAATGGGTTAGTGTAAGTCTTATATCACTGCCCTCTGAATTGACAGGTATAGCTCCCTGATTGTGTATGATCTTCAATGAATGTGTCTTTATGATCATCAGATTATCTTCCTATGAGTTTTAAGAAAATTGTTTGTAGGCACAAACAATTCAGGCAAGGATAAAGAGTAGATAACCTATAATCCCCAATGGAATGTTGATCACAGATTATCATGAAGTCTATCTTCTAACCTAAATCTATCTACTCTAAGAATGCATATCCTACTAAGGAGAATAAAAGTAGAATTATGCATGGAAAGTAAATGGAATTACTTATGCTGCAATTACTAACATGAAATGGAATCCAATCGGGAATCATAGTTCCATATACAATTGTACTTTTTATTCAGATGCATCTAGATAACTGGATGAATAGGATAAGAATCATACATGAAAGGTAAATACAATTACTTTCATTACAATTACCAACATGAAATGGAATCCAGTAAGCAAGTACAGCTTCACATATAACTGTTCAATCTATTCAAATGAAAATGAACAACTACTGGTTCAACAAACATGAAAACCTAGGAAAGTAAATGGAATCACTTATGCTACCCTTACAAGTTTGCCAAACCCCATACTGAATCTCTTTACAGAATATATAGATTTTACAATACATCAGGCTCCTAGGAGCCAATGACCTTCCCTCTCCTTTGAATACAAAGAGACAAAGCATAAAGAGATGAACTCTTCCAATCTGAGAACTCAAAAATTCACTATGAGACTCTTCATCTCCTTTTTAATAGTATCTGTCAAGCCAAATCAATTGGGCTTCTCAGAGTCAAGTCATCATTAAAATTTAGGCAGAATAACTAACCCAATCTCCAACTAGCATTGATCCTCTCCTTTAGATGCTTTAAAACATTCGGCATGATCTCATGACTTTGTCTGCTATTGAGATGCACTCATTTTCTTGTTCTGCTAACTTATAGAACCCACTGTTCTAGTGTGAAAATCATTTTGGAGTAGCAGTAGACTCACTATCACATATGAGGCAAGAATCATCAAATGATGAATACTTTATAATCTATACATGTTCAATATCCTTCATAACACATAAGGAAGAAAATTTATCCCTCAAAGTTTTGGTTTTGCTTCATAACTCAAACTTTGCGGAAAACACACCTGAAACTCAATTCTCCGCTTTGTCATAACTTTGTGATTTTAACACCAAATCACGTTCCATTTTCACCAATGAGATCCTTGAAGTTCAAGGAACCTCTCCATGCATTCATATCATGAAAAGCACTAAATTTTCTCAACTGTGGAAATTGCATCAAAGGAGTACAAATTCGGCTCTATTACATCACATCCGATTGCAACACTCATCCATATGTTCATCACTGTGATAGAAATCAACCCCATATTTAGGCAATTATAACTCATCCTCGAGTCTTCATGACTACACATACTGTCCCTCAATTCCATAGACTCATCACCATTTTCTCAAAATCCACAAACACGACCATGTGCTGAAACTTCCATCCATCCAGCTTTTCTTGTTGCATGATCGTATGACTCTTTTTCAACTCTTGCGATCATGCAACAACTTTAAATAAACTTATATTATATTTTTATCACATCTACGCTATTAGTGTATATAGGTTCCCACTAAAAATCCACCAACTCAGTACTTCGTGGACCAATCACAGACTACCATACATGCTCATGAAACATTTTAGACCCACTGCCTTTTCTGACTTTACACCTGGAGGATCAGATGGATGGTGTATGATTTGATGGGCTCACAAGATTCTATGAGATCATACACCATCCATTGATTTGGAATCTTAAGATGCGCTTAAAATTAGGGAGGCCCACCTGAATACGTGGCAAGATCCCGTTAACTCACAAAGCATCTTAGGTGACTTACATTGTCGCATGATCGCATAGCAATATTTTAATCCATGCGATCATGAGACCGCTTCATCATTGGTGCATCTGCGCTATCAAGGTACGTGGGTCCCACTTGGTCTTCCATTGTCGCATGATCACAAGAGTGTTCTCTTAGTCATGTGATCATGTGACCAAACACCTAACTAGCTGCGCTTAACATTAGGGAGGCCCACCATGCTATGTGTTCAGATCCCGTTATCCCGCTATGAATCTTCAACAACATGGAGGAAATATGGGAACTGTTGATTTAGTATCTTGAAGATATAATAACCACGGGAAACTCTTCACACCGACCAGGCTTCATTGTCGCATGATTGTATGGTATTATTTTATTCCATGAGATCATGTAACCGCTCTCATTGGCACATGTAGACTGCACCGTTGGCATTCGTGGGTCCTAGCAGAGCGCATCTGCGCTATTGGCATACATAGGTTCCCTTTTTTCCTTGTCACATGATCTTATGGTAATATTTTAATCCATGCGATCATGCAACTTCCCTATGATTGGCTCATGGGGATCCAGCATATTTTTTATTTAACCTTTCCTATCTTTCCGTTGACTTTCCTTATCTGCATGGGCTTCCATTGTCGCATGATCTCATGGTGTTTTTTAATCTCTTACAATCATGCGATGAGTCCATTCTTTGATATAGTTTAGAGATTAATTCACCATCCTCATTTTTTATCAACTACCTTTTTGTAAGGAAAATTCAGCTTCCATCAGCAAGGTATGCACAAACCGTAACACTTGAGAAATCAAAATCTTTTCAAACCTTCCAAATGCAATGGAGGAAGGGGAAATCTCTACACTGTTATCAAATCCAATATGTTTTGAAAGAATAATCTTTTTCCACCTCCCTTATTGAAGACTTAGGGACATTGTAATAGTCTTGGGACCGAATCTTCAATGATCACTTATGCAAGACATAAATCTCCTACACATTGACATATGGATAAACTTCTTTGAATGTTTCACATTAGCTTCTATCATTGCATTATCCAAACAAAGAGCCCTATTTCTGATTCCTTGCAACATCTGAAGATCATGATTTGAAACCATCACTCTACCTGAGAACATCCATTGGAGCACAAGTCTCTGCCGGGTTAGGATCTACAACCTACCCAAAATAATGAAACTCTGATAACAACCCACCTAGCTTGAAACAAGATGGAAAAGGAAGGGGAACCCAGCAAAGACTTCCTATCCTAGGGAAGACTTAGACCTAGACACTAGACTGACCAGAAATGACCAATATTGCCAAAAAAATAGATGACTGAAAGTCAGGCAATAGCTGGCTCTGACTGGGGAATCATGTACTACAAAGTGCATGAAGAATTCAGCTTCTCTGGTGAGACAAGTGCCTTATCCATTGGGTTTCAGAGTCTAGACCAAGAGAACCATGAGAAAATGTATACAGTGAGGGTGGAGGGGAGCAGGGCAAACTAAAACAAAGTAGGATAAAACAACAACTAACTAAGCAAGGAAAGGCTACACTAGACACACCAAAATTGGAAAGAAAACCTATTTACAAAAGGTGAGGAGACCTCACCAGTAGGACCAACAATAAAGAAAGATTCATATGTGACCATTAATAGGAAAAGAAAAGTATGAACCTTTCCTGAATAGAGGAAGATGCTCCACCAATTTGAAGAAGCATTGATAGCTCCTGGCTACTCCTTCATTGTCAAAAATAAGCCCCAAAGCTATCTACAACATGATGAACCATAGTGCCTTTCCAAATAGCCATGCCTCATTATAGATCTCTGATTCATCTATGCTTCCATATACATCCTTTCTTGCATATTCAACTTTCTGTGATAGAAGAGGATATCCAACATATTCTGAATGCACTACTGGAATATAATTCAATTCATCTCTTTCAGCATTATCATTTCTATTTTCTCTATCATCATCCTTAGTAGAGATGTTAATGTTCAAATCAGGATTAACAAAATCAAGACATTGCAAATCCTTTAGAAGTGAAATAGTATCATACCGTTTGCAAGCATTGTCAATAATCACTTCTAATTTCAAACCAGAACTGAAACAAAATGTATCCCCATTACTCATGGCCTCTACCAAAATTGAAATATCTTCATCTTTTGCATCTATCAAATCTTTAGGATGTTCATCTAGATTTAGAACTTCAATATCTGATTTGACTATGGAAGAGGATTCACATATAACTGTCATCATGACTTGATCAAAGTTTATTTCAAGACTAGGAAGATCTTCATCTATTTCTCTATCTTCTATATGGCATTGTAGTACTTTATTAACATGTTCAAAATCTACTATTGCATTGATTCCTTCAACATTATTTTCAATAGGCTGACTATCTTTTTCATCCACACAAATTTGATTAGCAACATCCAGCATTGTATCATTTTCAAAACAAAATGTTTCTGATATCTGATCTTTATCAGCTATAATGAATGAAGGATCAACCTTATTATGTTCTTCAATAACATCAGGAATTTCATCTTTTAATAGCCCATCAGCCTTAGGATGATCTTCAGAAGAAAAATAGTTTGAAACATTATCCTCATTCTCTTCACCCAATCTACAACTTTCATCAACACAAGAAAAAGGAAACATGGATACATCTTTTTCAATTTTGTTTACCTTTTCTTCTTGATCTTCAAGAATCTCCCTGTTCACCAAATTTTGTCTTGTAGAATTCAAGGGATTTTCTTGCTCTTCTGAAACTAGGCAACTTGTAGATTCTTTACTTACCAGTTCTTCTTCAGGTATAGTCAAAAGAACAGATTTCTTCTTTCTCCTTTGGGCTTGGACCTCGAAATACTTCTGATGCACATGTTTTAACAATAGGGAAAACTGATGATCTTCAAACACACTCAATCCTTTCTTCAAACCCTCAGTCAAACTTAGTTTATATGCTTCCTAAAGGAATTGGAAGTTGGGATCATCTTCAGCATTTATCTCCTCAATTGTGGGTTTCCTTTTGATTCATTTTCTTGGTTTAACCTCTTTTTCACTCAAGATTGAAAAATTTAATGAGGTGTGATCTTGAGGGGCTTCTGACATTTCACCATCATCCATATTGAGCTCTTTCTTTAACTTCTACAACAACTTTGTTTTCTCTTCCACTTCTTTCAGCAAATGATATCTTGCACATATACTCATCCACAACAGAGTAGTTACATGATCCTCTTCAATACTTAGGTTCATCTTTCTTCCATGAGTAATGCTTTCTCTCCAAGCATCAAACATATCATGCAATACAAAATTAGTGGTGTGATGAAGTTCTATAAGGAAAGGATCTAGCCTCCTTCCTTTCTCCATTTTAGAAGGCATGGTCCTTTTACAACAGAGTCTCCAATCTCCTGCAAGTTTTGAGATAATACATTTTGAAAATATAAAATACTGGACTCTTCAACCAAAGTTGTGAGGACAAGAGCAGAGTCACCAATCTTTGAGAAGTAGAGATAACTATCAAACTAAGGAAACCAATATCAGCATCAATCTTCTCTTCTTCCTTAGTTGGGTGCTTTCCAATCTTCAACTTTAAGCTAGTTCTTCCTTCAGCATGTGGGACTGGAAACCTGATTCCTATGGCAAGCACCTTTCTCCACAAGATCAGCTATAAAAGGGGAAACCAAAAATATAGCTATTTACAAATTCTCCCTAGTAGAGTCACCAAAAACTATTTCTTTAACAGTTTGTCCTCTCTCAAGATTTTCAATCTTTGACTCTCTATACACCCAAGGTGAGAGAACAAAAGGATGTCCACCAACAAATGGGTCAGTGTAAGTCTTCTATCACTACCCTCTGAATTGATAGGTACAACTCCCTGATTGTGTATGATATTCAATGAATGTGTCTTTATGATCATTAGATTATCTTCTTATGTGTTTTAACCAAATTGTTTGTAGGCACAAACAATTCAGGCAAGGATAAAGAGCAGATAACCTATAATCCCCAATGGAATGTTGATCACAGATTATCATAAAGTCTATCTTCTAACCTAAATCTATCTACCCTAAGAATGCATATCCTACTAAGGAGAATAGAAGTAGAATTATGCATGGACAGTAAATGGAATTACTTATGCTGCAATTACTAACATGAAATGGAATCCAAGCAGGAATCATAGTTCCATATACAATTGTACTTTCTATTTAGATGCATCTAGATAACTGGATGAATAGGAGAAGAATCATACATGAAAGGTAAATAGAATTACTTTCACTACAATTAGGAACATGAAATGGAATCCAGTAAGCAAGTACAACTTCACATATAACTGTTCAATCTATTCAAATGCAAATGAACAACTGCTGGTTCAACAAACATGAAAACCCAACAAAGTAAATGGAATCACTTATGCTACCCTTACAAGTTTTCTAACCCCCATACTGAATCTCTTTACAAAATATATAGATTTTACAATACATGAGGCTCCTAGGAGCCAATGACCTTCCCTCTCCTTCGAATAAAAAGAGACAAAGCATAAAGAGATAAACTCTTCCAATCTAAGAACTTGAAAAGTCACTATGAGACTCTTCATCTCCTTTTTAATAGTATCTGTCAAGCCAAATCCATTGGGCTTCTCAAAGTCAAGTCATCATTCAAATTTAGGCAGAATAACTAACCCGATCTCCAACTAGCATTGATCCTCTCCTTTAGATGCTTTAAAATATTCGGCATGATCTCATGACTTTGTCTGCTATTGAGATGCACTCATCTTCTTGTTCCGCTAACTTACAGAAAATTTATCCCTCGAAGTTTTGGTTTTCCTTCATAACTCAAACTCTACGAAAAACACACCTAAAACTCAATTCTCCGCTTTGTCATAACTTTATGATTTTAACACCAAATCACGTTCCATTTTCACCAATGAGATCCTTGAAGTTCAAGGAACCTCTCCATGCATTCATATCATGAAAAGCACTAACTTTTCTCAACTATGGAAAATGCATCAAAGGAGTACAAATTCAGCTCTGTTACATCACATCCGATTGCAATGCTCATCCATATGTTCATCACTGCGATGGAAATCAACCCCATATTTAGGCAATTATAACTCATCCCCAAGTCGTCATGACTACACATACTATCCCTCAATTCCATAGACTCGTCGCCATTTTCTCAAAATCCACAAACACGGCCATGTGCTAAAACTTCCATCCATCCAACTTTTCTTGTCACATGATCATATGACTCTTTTTCAACTCTTGCGATCATGCGACAACTTTAAATAAACTTATATTATATTTTTATCGCATCTGTGTAGTTAGCATATATAGGTTCCCACTGACAATCCACCAACTTAGTACTTCATGGACCAATCATAGACTACCATACATGCTCTTGAAACATTTCGGACCCACCACCTTTACTGACTTTACACCTGGAGGATCAGACAGATGGTGTATGATCTGATGGGTTGACAAGATTCTACAAGATCATACGCCATCCATCGATTTGGAATCTTAAGATGTGCTTAAAATTAGGGAGGCCCACCTAAATACATGGCAAGATCTTGTTAACTCACAAAGCATCTTTGGTGACTTACGTTGTCGCATGATCCCATAGGAATATTTTAATCTATGCGATCATGCGACCACTTCATCATTGGTGCATCTACGCTATTAGGGTATGTGGGTCCCACTTGGTCTTCCATTGTTGCATGATCACAAGAGTGTTCTTTCAATCATGCAATCATGTGACCACACACCTAGCCAACTACGCTTAACATTAGGGAGGCCCACCATGCTACGTGTTCAGATCCTGTTATCCTGCTATGAATCTTCAATAAAATAGAGGAAGCAGAGGAACAATTGATTTAGTATCTTGCAAATATAATAACCACGGGAAACTCTTCAGACCGACCAGGCTTCATTGTCGCATGATCGTATGGTATTATTTTATTCCATGCGATCATGCAACCGCTCTCTCATTAGCGCACGTGGACTGCACTGTTGGTGTTCATGGGTCCCAGTAGAGCGCATTTGCGTTGTTGGTGTACATAGGTTCCCTTTTTGCCTTGTTGCATGATCTCATGGTAATATTTTAATCCATGCGATCATGAAACCACCCTATGATTGGCTCATGGGGATCCAGCATATTTTTTATTTAACCTTTCCTATCTTTCCGTTGGCTTTCCTTATCTTCACAGGCTTCCATTGTCACATGATCTCATTGTGTTTTTTAATATCTTGCGATCATGTGACTCGTCCATTATTTGATATAGTTTATAAATTAATTCACCATCCTCATTTTTGATCAACTGCCTTTTTGTAAGGAAAATTCAGCTTCCATCAGCAAGGTATGCACAAACTGTAACACTTGAGAAAACAAAATCTTTTCAAACCTTCCAAATGCAATGGAGGAAGGGGAAATCTCTGCACTGTTATCAAATCCAATATGTTTTGAAAGAATAATCTTTTTCCACCTCCCTTATTGAAGACTTAGGGACATTGTAATAGTCTTGGGACTGAATCTTCAATGATCACTTATGCAAGACATAAATCTCCTGCACATTGACATATGGATAAAATTCTTTGAATGTTTCACATTAGCTTCTATCATTGCATTATCCAAAAAAAGAGGCCTATTTCTGATTCCTTGCAACATCTGAAGATCATGATTTGAAACCATCACTCTGCCTAAGAACATCCATTGGAGCACAAGTCTCTGCCGGGTTAGGATCTACAACCTACCCAAAATAATGAAACTCTGATAACAACCCGCCTGGCTTGAAACAAGATGACAAAGGAAGGGGAACCTAGCAAAGACTTCCTGGCCTAGGGAAGACTTTGACCTAGACACCAGACTGACCAGAAATGACCAATATTGCCAAAAAAATAGATGACTGAAAGTCAGGCAACACAATTATGTACTAAAGATTTTCCAATGATTAAAGATACATAAAAGGGAGGTGGCTTCAAATTTATACCTTGTGTGGCATTGGCCTTGGAGTTGCTACTTGGAGCATCCTTTTCTTGATTAGTGTTAACCAACACTAGCTTTGTAGTATTGTAGGTTGAGGAATTACTACCTCTGTCATGGCCTTCTTCAAAATTTTAGGATGTCCTGGAAGAGCCAAAGAGTCCCACATGGACATGGTGACATTCACTTTCTTCATGTTGTCTACAATATTAAATGGTGTCATAGTGTGTACTCTTTGTTGTGTTTTCACTATGATGGGCTCCACCTCTTTGGAATGTTGGCCTTCTTTGCTTGCAATGACAGGAGTCTCGTTAGGTGTGATGGGATTAGTTTGCTGTTGTGGCTTTGCAGATGTAGTAGCTTTGGAGTTGGAATCTTCTCTCTCCATGTCTTGAGCTCTTCTTTGTGCTCTTGTATAGGCAACAAAAGTGGTTTCATTGTTGACTCCATTGAAGTCTGGTTGCTCCCAATTGAAAAGAGAAGTCTCTTTTTCTTGTGATTCTGGTTGATGCACTGAGCCACTGGATGGAACCTCTGATTGAACTTGTGAGGCATTTTGAACCATTAGAGCCTAGTTCATCCATCCATTTGAACATGTAGCCTGATTATGAGGCTGATTACAAGGAAAACACCATTCATTCTCCATTGCCAAATTGTTTTGGATAGGAACCACATCCCTCACTGGATTTACAGAATTTAAAGGTGCAGGGTTATATGGTTGGAATGGTCTCTGATTAAAAAAATTTCTTTGTCCTTGATAGCCTCCTTGGTATAATGGCCTATTTTGCTGATAAGGCTATCCTTGATTTTGATATTGTTGATTAGGACCTTGGCCTTGTGTCTGAAATGGTGGTCTGATTCCTTGACCTTGCTTCTTTAGATTTGTGACCTCCTTAGTCAAGGTCTGCAACATGTTAGTCATTTCTTGTTGACTGCTCTGTTGGCTATTCTTTATCTCTTGTAGCTCTTGAGAGAAACTAGTCCTCAGCTCTTGACCACTAGTACTAGCTTGGGGTGCCAATATGGTAGGAATAGGGGTGAATGGGGGTACTTGGGCAGGTTCAATGGGTTGAAGGCTAGGAAAAATGGGCATTGGAGGCCTTCTAGCAATCATGCCTGCTTGGATTAAACAATTTTCAGCCCTGACAGCTATGTTAAAAGCCTGGGGTAAAGAAGTACCACCCATAGACTAGATCATGACAAAAATTTGACCATTCAGACTTTGTAAATAATAAAGGAAAGCATGGTCTGCTGATGGTCTTACTAAGACTAGGATTCTATTCCATGTTTTAAGGAATCTACTATTGTAATCTATCATTTGTTCTTGAGGGTCTCTCTTAATAGTTTTTAATTGCTCAACTAGAGACAAATTATCTGATTTATCCTCAAAATGTTTTCTTAATGCATCTGCTAACTCATCCCAAGAAGTAATAGAATCAACAATTAGAGTTCTAAACCATTCTAGAGCCTTACCTTTTAGAGAGGCTGCTAATAACTTTGTGGCCACATCTTCTTGAGTAATGTTGTGTATACTCTTAAGTACCACCAAGGGCACATCATGATGTTGAGAAAAATTCAATGGGATTCCTTGGTTGAATAGTGCAAAAGAAAATGGTCTAGCCATTGTAGGAGTTGGAATCTGAAGATTGACAACTATGTGAGCTGTATTTGCTGTTGGATTGGAATCTTCCTCTAGATCTCTAGTTAGAAATCTGCCTCTTCTTCTGGAGTGAAAGGGAGAAGGTCTCCTTTCTAAAGTATCAGGAGGTGTAGATTGAACTCTCCTTGTAGGGGATGTCCTTTGAGTTGTCCTACCTTTATGACTTCTTCTTGAGGGCAACTCTAAAAATTGGGTAGGCTTTGAGCTTCTAGTCTCAATCTTTCTCATAAAATTTTGAACAAGGTAGCCTCTGATCTTTGAATAGTAGAGTCACCAAATATACTTGGTAGAATGACTTTTGAAAGCCTATTTTATGCAATTTGCATATCAAAGATAGCATATCTTTAGCTTGTGAACTTTTTGTGTAGTCCCACTAGGCGTGCCAGAAATGTTATACACTGAGTTTGTGCCTTTGTCTCAAGCTCTCTTGGTCTTGATAACTCAGTATAACATGGGAATCATCTCCAGGTTGTGGGACCTTTTCTAACGAAGATGAAACCTCTAGGTTCTAGGTTGGTTCCTCTTGGATAATCACCTTAATTTTCTTCTAGACATGAAAGTAAAACTTTTGGAAAGAAAGGGATAGAAGGGATGCTTGCAAGGGAAATGACTTGAAAGAAAACTACCTACTAGGTGATGCACCAAAATTAGGGTTTGGATCTCAGTATGTAGGAATGAGACCAATGGAGAAATCAGGTCTAATAAGTCACAACTCACTAGATTGGCTTGCATAAGTGTTTCATAGGAGGCTCTAAAAAAAAGACACAACTTATGACCTGCCAGCAAACATCCTTTTCTGCAACTAGGTGTAGGAATGAGACAAGACTGCTAGGGGTTGTAGTATACCCACAAAATATCTAAATTAGATTAGACACAGTAACATACAAAATCATAGAAAATGAGAGGGACTAGGAACCCCAATTTCCATTAGCAACATTCATAAACTTCAATCCAATAAGAGATAATCAAGACAGTGAAGACAGGGATAGAACAAATATCACAAGTAACTCAAGAATGCCTTGATCATCAATGGGAGATTACAAAGAGTAGAAGAATCAGAGGGTAGAACAAATACCACAGATGGCTTTCTGAGAAAAGATGACTTCCTTGCAAAAGTGGGCTTCTCTCCTTTGCAAAAATGAACCTCTCCTTTTGCACTAAGGCTCCACAAAACAATATATACAACACTCACTACCCATAGGCAGGAGTCCAAAACTGACCTAACCAGAGTTACAGATTTTATAATAAAATATCAAACCCCAAGTGTCCGCTGCTAACCCATCATGAAAATCACTGAGAACTAGTCATCAGATTAGATCTTTCTCTTGCATGTTGATCCTAGACTGAGTCCACCTACAGACATAACAACTTTGACTTAAGTACCCACCTACAACTCCACTAAGCCATGAAGGCTTCAAATCTGATCTCATAGATATTTCTATTTTCAATAATAACCCTGCAAAAGGTGGCGACAACCCATTAAGAATTTCAACACGACATGGCCCCCTACAAAATCCATGGCCCTGACGATGAGATCATTCATCTTTATCCTTCCAACTATCCCTATCCTGAAGAAATCAATTCTAGCTACCAAATTGTCATGCATGGCTATCAAAAATGCAAAACCCTAGTAGAAAACCAGCACATAAATTCAAATTTGAATGTTTACGACTGGCAGGGCCTCAAATTAAAATGCAACCGTCAATAAAAAACCTTTCCCTATAGATGAACGACCATGATGCACCTTGATATCACTTAAAATCCTCTTCTAACAGGTGAAGACCACCTTGGAAGTCAACCACCAATGAAATGCGAGCAAATCAGCATGAGGACCCACCTTGACTTTTCTCTTCTTTAAGTCATGAAGAACTCTTTTAAACCCTCGGCCCAGACCTGCCACTTGCCAATCTTTTATTCGCTCTGGCTGCTTTGTAGGCATACACCTCGAATAGTTCTCTGACAATGGACCCACAATCTCTAAGATTCCAATCTAATGGTGGGCGCATGATCTTATAGCCCCAGAATATTCCTTACACTTATACACCGGTTGTTAGATCATTTCTAATCTAGGACCCTACTGACACATTAGTCCACCATGGAAATCCTCATCATCATTCAGTAGCCAATCACATTCGAACACTTGAACACACCTGGCAATATGGTCCCACAGATTTTCCTTTCACTTTGACCAATAAGAATTCGGTAAATCACCTTGACCTGGCACTGGACCCACTGACAAATCTTGAACCCTTCACAAAGATACACCAGTCATTGAGCTTCATCCTTCTAATATCCCTACAGACATCCTGACACAACCCCACTGCAACATCCAAGTCATCATTTTATGGACCAATGAGAAATGAGCACGTCACCATATGAGGACCCACCTGCAAGGCTTTAACAAAAAGCAAGATTGACAGCTAGTCTTATCCCCTTATAGCTCTGACAAAACCCTTGCGAACTTAAGATAGTCGTTGATTCTCTGACAACTGTCAGAACCTCTGACCGCTGCAAGAACTTGGTCCCACTAACAAAAGATGACTTGATACATGTGGATCAATCAGAAGCTACCGAATCAGATGAGGTGGCACCAGTCCCACTGGCACATTGAAGCGCTGCAGACATGGAAGATCTAATGGTCATCTTAAGATCTCAAGCTCTGACACCAACCTATCTGAAGATACGCCAACCATTGGATACCTCTAGCCGGGACCCCACAAATTTAGACTGCCGGACTTCCTTGTGAATAAGCGACTGAAGAAAAGATAACCATCACTAGGTCACAAGATATTATGCGGTAACTAGGAAACACTTAGTGATTATGATAATCACTATATTGGCTAAGTCACGGAATGGGAAAAGTAACCGCCGAGAAACTTAGAGAACCTGTGATGAGCCAATTAGATTAAAGCGCACATGGGTATTGAGGATTTTAAGTTATCGATAAAGTAACAAGGAAACATAATAAGGCCTTAGGGTTTTTTGAGGATTTTAAAAGGTTTCAACACAATGGCTAAGTTTTTGAATATTTTGACCTACAGACCAGGGACTTGAAATAATTGCAGAGGCCAGGAAACAAAACATGAGGCCACAAATTTTTTTGGGATGCTCGGCAGGGGTAAAACAAAGACTTTGGAATAGGTTTTAGCCAAATTTTCATGTACATAGAAATTAGGGTAACAATATCATGAGATGATATCTTTATGAACTCTTCAGTACCTGGTGGACATCATGAGAATTGATGTCGGTAGGCCATTACTCTAAGAACTTGGTGAATATCTTGAGAGTTGATATTCTGCAGGCCAATGCTCTCGATATCATGAGATGATATCTTTATGAACTCTTTAGTACTTAAGTGAATGTCATGTGTTGACATTATGATAGGCCAATACTCAAGATATAAAATAGATAGAATCACTGATGTAGGTAATCCATTTGAGGCCTTGTGGATAGAATCTCCGATGAAGGCAATCCACTTGAGGACTTGTGGATAGAATCGCCAATGGAGGAAATACACCTAAGGACTTGTCGATAGAATCATCAATGGAGGAAATCCATCTAAGGACTTGTGGATATAAACACTAATGGAGGCAATCCACACATTGAGACTATTTTTCTATTGATTACATCATGACCTGATGATGCCTTTATCGCTTACATCATATAATTGATGTTGTCAAGTTTCTTAAGTGTTTACATTGGATTGATTTATCCTCCCTAGCTAAGAGGGAGTGTTGATGTTTGTAGCATCGGTCAGATAAATAATACTAACTATATGATTATTAAGAGATATATATATATATATATATATATATATATATATATATATATATATATATATATATATATATATATATATATATATATATACACATACGTACGTACGTATGTGTATATATATATATATATATATATATATATATATATATATATATATATATGTATGTATATATATATATATATATATATATATATATGTATGTATGTATATATATATATATATATATATATATATATGTATGTATATATATATATATATATATATATGTATGTATATATATATATATATATATATATATGTATGTATGTATATATATATATATGTATATATATATATATATATACACATATACATATACATACATATACATACATACATATATATCAATATATATAATAATTGATATTACTATATACATTGATATATATATATATATAAATAAAGTTAAATTATATTTATTCTCATAATAACTAAATAGTTAAATTGACAAAATAAATTAATGAATGGACATGTCCCATGAAGGGACATGTCTCTTCTTGTCCTTGTCATGTATAAATACAAAGAGATCAATGCATTTGGAAAACACATACAATTAGATGGTGCCATTACATTTGCAATGATCCTAAAACCTTAACAATTCTTTTGTAATCTCTTTTGTTTCTTTAGGTTTAAGTAGAGTTTATTTAGTGGCCTAGTTTACTTTTAAATTTATAATTTTTTTATCAAATAAATATAGTTAGGTCCTACAAATTACATATATGATGTTGAACCATTCATCTTTTAATAAAAAATTTCTGTATCTTTGATAATTTAGCATAGTTAGATGGTAGGAATAGAACATAACATAGAGATTTATATGATAAGGTCATCTAGTCATACTTAAAAGTAACATCTATGTTTGAGATTGTTACTAATATATAAATCATTACTTTCACCATGATTAATATCCTTTTATTTTTAAACCAATACATCTCTCAATCATTACATGAGTCATGATTAATATCACTTCTATTTGGGAAGTAATTCTCTCTAGCTACCTCTAAAGGAAAATTTTGAATAAAAAAGAATATTCAAAAAAACAATTGTTCCACTTGTTAAGCTTCTATATTTAACAAATTGAAGTCTCTTATAAAATGAATACATAGTTTTCTTGCAATAAGAACTCCCTTCAACTCACCAATTCTCCATGAGATCAAATAAATCTAAAACTTTAAGGACACAAACATTAGACCATTAAAGGAGGATGTTTTAGGAGTAAGAAAACTAAAGAAGAAAATTTATTGGTTAATGATTATACATGTCTTCCAACCTATAATTCTTAAGAGGAAGTCTATCTATCAATAATTCAATGATCAAAGAGTAAGAATGTACTTAATATATTTGAAACTGAGTTAGCTCTATATATTCTATTAGTCTAGCTAAAGGTACCGTATATTCACACCACATTCACTAAATTAAGAAAGAAGATATTCTCTCAATAAAGTTGAAGGTCCAAGATGATTGATGCCTCTTTTTCTCTCATTTATATTAGATATTACATTAAAATTCCCTCCTAATATCCAAGTGAGAGAAGACATTAAAGAATGAATAAATCTAGCATGGCCCCAAAGTAAAACCTTACCTAGTACATTTTAAGGTGCATACACATTTGTGAGTAGGATAGATTCACTTGAATAAAAGTAGGATACTAGATTAATGAAATTGAATATATATGCCCCCTAAGAACCAGAATGTAGTAATGTTATGAGGATTCCAAAGAAAAGCCACTCCACTACCATTACCAAGAGCCCAATACATATACAATGACCACATTTGAAAATCATAAAGGATATGATAGTCATATATTCTATAGATAACTTTATTTCTTGAGTGAAACCTACATCTAACCTCCATTCTTATAGAGGATCTTGAGAGACTCTTTATGAAAATAAGCTACTCAAATCCCCACATTCCAAGACAAAATTTTCAATTCATAGGATTAGAGATTTAAATGATACCTAATTCCTCCAATAGATCACTAATTGATGTAGCACACAGTCCTCCGTCAACAATAAAATTCAATTACCAGATAAAAACATAGATTTGAAACCTTCAATATTGTTCATTCATCACTGACTGCCTCTACAATTCGCTACAAACTCTTAAGTAACCAAAAAACTAGAAAAAACAAGAAATCCAAAAATTACCCTTTTGGCATTTTTTTTTTCCTACAGGTGTTTTTTGCCATTTTTGGTAATTTTTGAAACAACACCTAAAAAGCCAAGATTTTCCCCAAACATGCCATCAACTAAGTTAGAATGAATTTCCAACTAATATATGAGATTTGATAACATAAACTCAAATTTATTACAAAATAGAACTTTCTAAAAACTAGAGAAAAAACACTAAAAGCTGATTTCAGAGCCCGAGATGAAACTTTTAGCTCCTGAAAATGTGCTAAAATAGACCCCAATCAATTGAAGATCATTGGAAAAACAAATGCCACCGCCTAAGGCACGCACCCGAAAAATTTCAGCAAAAACCCAGATCTGAGTCAAAAGTTATGACCTCTAGAAGTTTCTATATGAGATTATGACCTACGGAGGGCCCTACATCATTCTCCCCTTCTTTAAAGGAACGCAGCTCCTGCAAGTGGTTGTCTATGAACTACTACAACTTTGTGGGGTCCAATTTCATTACTTCCCATTCTGAGATCCAGGTGCTATCTGGTGCTGGTAATCCCTCCCACTGAATCAGGTACCTATTGTAATGACCATTTTGGGTGACTATAGACTACTTGTCTAGAATGTGGGCAATCTTTTCCTTCTTTTTTCTTGGAAGGTGGTGATGCCAATCTAGCTCATCTATACTGGCTAGCTCAGGTAGTTCTCCATAAAATGCATTTAAATCAGAAACATTAAAGACATGAGAAATATCCAGATCATCTAGTAGACAAACCTCATAAGCATTATCATTGATCTTCTTCAAGATTTGGCAAGGACCTATCTTTTTGTATTTTAGCTTATGATATGTGCCAGTGGGAAATATCTCATGCCTCAAGTACACCATCACCAAATCACTTACATTAAATATCTGTCTCCTTCTACTGACATTTGCAGCAGCCTTATATCCCTCATTGCTATCCTACAATTTACTCCTCACATCTTGTTAAAGTTGTTGAAGGTGTTCAGCAAATGCTTCCTCATCATCACTAATTCATTCTTGCATAGGGAGTTGTACGAGGTCCAAAATACCCTGAGGATTCTTACCATATACAATCTGGAAAGGAGATTTTCTAGGTGATCTATTAACAGAACTATTGTAAGTGAACTTTTCTTGAGGCAATGCCAGGTCCCACTGCTTGGGCTTATCACCAACAATGCACCCTAAAAGATTTCCCAAACTCTAATTGACTACGTTAGTTTGTCCATCAGTTTGGGGATGATAGGCACTGCTAAACTGCAACTATGCTCCCATTATTTTCCATAAGGTCCTCCAAAAATGACTCAAAAATTTAGTATCCTTGTCAAATGTGATAGTCTTTGGAATACCATGGAGTCTAACAACTTTTGAAAAAAAAAAATTCACTATCCTTGTGGCATCATTAGTTTTTTTACAAGCAATAAAATGAGCCATCTTAGAGAATCTAGCAACAACTACAAAGATAGAATATGTACCTCTCTGGGTGTGGGGAAGCCCCAATACAAAATACATACTCACATCTATCCATGGCTTGATGGGTACAGGTAGAGGTGTATATAAGCCTGTGTTTTGGGAGTGACCCTTAGCCACTTGATAGATTCTGCACCTTGCCTCATACTTAGTAATGTCCCTTTTCAGTTTTGGCCAGTAGTATTTATCTTCAACCAAGGCTATTGTCTTGTCCTTCCCAAAGTGACCAGCCAAACCACCACTATGAAATTCTCGGATAATATTGTCCCTCATGGAACCAACTAGTATACAAAGTTGTTTTCCTCTAAAGAGGTAACCATCTTGCATAAAGTATTCTCCTCTCATGTGATTTGAAAGACTAGCTGTGGGCTCTTTGATATGCTCTATAATTTCCCAAAAATCAGCATCAGCCTCATACAAAACTTTAATAGAATCAAAACCACCAATGACCTATGTTTCCATTGTAGTGATTAGTGTAACATGCCAACTTACGACATCAACAACCTAATTCTGCTTTCCAGACTTATGCTTCAAAACAAAATTATACCCTTGCAAGAAAGGCACCCATTTAGTATGCCTACTGTTCAATTTATTTTATGTTCACATATTTCAAGACCAAATGATCTGTAAACAATACAAATTCTTGTGGGACCAAATAATGTCTACAATGCCTTAAGGCTTGAACAATAGCATAAAATTCTAAATCATAGGTAGAATAGTTCTTCCTCACATCGTTCAACTTTTCACTAAAAAAAGCTATTGGTTTACCTACCTGGCTAAGAACAACACCTATTCCAACATGGAAAGCATCACACTCTACTTCAAATACTTTATCAAAATTTGGAAGTGACAATATAGGAGCTTCAGTTACCTTTTTCTTCAAGAATTTGAAATTTTGTTTAGCATCTGTTGTCCATGTGAATTCCCTTCCTTTTGTACAATCTATTATGGGCACTACAATACTACTAAAATTTTGAATAAAATTTCTATAGAAGGTTCCCAGGCCATGAAAACTCCTTACCCCTATTATACTAGATGGACTAGGCTAGTCTAGGATTGCCTTGACCTTTTTTGGGTCCATCTAAACACCATCTTTAGAAATGATGAAGCCCAGAAAAGTCAAACTATTTTGCATGAATCTACACTTCTTTAAATTTGCACAAAGCTTCTCTTTCCTTAGTACACTCAAGATGAGCCTCAAGTGTTGCAGGTGATCTCCTCTATTTTTCTATAAATTAGGATGTCATCAAAATAAACAACAAACTTACCAATGTAGGGTTGTAAGATAGTATTCATCAATCTCATGAATGTACATGGTGCATTAGTAAGCCCAAATGGCATAACCATCCATTCATACAAACCATCCCTAGTTTTAAAAGTTGTCTTCCACTCATCTCCTTCACGAATTTGAATCTAGTGGTATCCACTTCGTAGATCAATCTTGCTGAAGTATTTGGCCCCTGCTAATTCATCCATCATATCCTCTATACAAGGAATAGGAAAGTGATACTTGATAGTAATCTTATTAATTGCTCTACTGTCAGTACACATCCTCCATGTTCCATCCTTTTTTGGAGGCAACAATGTAGGCACAACACATGGGCTCATGCTTTCTCTAACCAGGCCTTTCTCAACTAGTTATGTTACTTGTTTGTTGAGCTCTACATGTTGTGTTGGGTTCATTCGATAAGTCACTTGATTAGGAAGAGTTGCTCCAGGAATCAAATCAATGTGGTGCTATATATCCCTTTTTGGTGGGAGACTGTCAGGTAGCTCATTTGGAATAACATCAGCAAATTCTTCTAGTATCTTTACTGCATCATGTGGTATTATGTCTTCTGGTTCTTCTCCTCTTTTTACAACCAAATCATAGCAGCAACCTATCACCTTCATTTATTTGACAACATCCTTTACAAAAAACATGGTCTCATTCTTCCTTTCATCCTTAAGTGGTAAGAGAGTCACTTAAGAGCCATCTTTCCAAAAGGTATATGTATTTTTCTCTCCATCATGCATGATCTTCCTATCATACTACCATGGCCTTCCCAACAAAATATGACAAGCATCCATAGGAATAACATCACACCATATCTCATCCTTATAGATTTTTCCTATCGTAAACCTAACCAGACATCTTTTATCAATAGGAACCTCATTTCCTTTCTTAAACCATGTAATACAGTAAGGATGGGGTTGCTTCTCACATTGCAGATTTAATTTCTCTACCATTTCCTTAGCTACCATATTCTCACAACTACCCCCATCAATAATAACTTGGCATACCTTTCCGCTAGAAGTGCATCTAGTTCTAAAGATGTTGGTTTGAAGCCACGAATCATCAAAGTTCTTTATAGGGGCTTCTTCCTTCTTTGGAATGATCATCAATCTCCACATCATGAGAGTTTCTTCCACTTTTGGTAGGACTTCTTGTTCTATTCCTTCTTCTATGAATTCTGGCTGAACCAAGTTCACTCTAGATTTTCCTCCTTGATTTCTTTCTGGCACGTTATAATTTGAGCATTAAAGGCTTCGTGCCCTTATTCTCCACACCTAAAACAAGTGAAAGGCCTTCTCTCATTTTCCCAGCCTCGTCCTCTCTGAAATCCCCTTCCTCTTTCTTGATTTGGAGGATCTTGCTTGGTGTCTATATTTTTTTCAAACCCTTGAAAATAATCTCCCCAACCATTATTAGAACCTCCCCAAAATGGAGTTGAGGTACCCCTTCAACCACCTCTATTCCTCTAGATATATTGCCTATTCTTCTTTTCTTCAGCCTTTAGGGCTAGCTGGTAGGCTTCCTCCATACTGTTGACATGATGCATGCTCAATTCATCTTGGATGGAGAATTTTAGGCCATTCATATTTCTAGCAGCCATCTGCTCATTATTTTCTTAATGCTCTATGTGCATGGATAGCTTGTAGAATTCATTTGTATAGTCTTGCACTGAAGACAAGTTTTACTTCAAATTCTGGAACCTGCGAAAGAGGGTTTGTGAATAATCCATGGGTAAGAATTTTTCCTTGAGATTTTTCTCCATCTTGCTCCATGTTTTAATCTTTTCTTTTCCCTTTCTAGTTTTTTCATTTTGGAGGTGATCCCACCATATCATTGCATGTCCCTTTAATTTTGTGCAGGCAAACTTCATCTTCTTCTCTTTTATCATAGGCTTCCATTCAAAAAATTTCCCCATCTCGTTCAACCTGTCTATTAATTCTTCTAGCTTAAGACTACCAGCATAGTCTAAAACATCAATCTTGATTGCTTCAGTCCTTCCTTCCAAAGCCCTAAGAACTCTATTTTCATAGCTCATTTCTTCCAACCTTTCTTCTATATTTTCTTCATTTTGGTCAACACCTCTTCAGTTTTCCTCTTCATCAGATTCATTCCCTCCTTGTATTCCTTGATTATCTATTCGCTCACCGAGTCATCCAATCTACCTTTTCATATCCATCATTAATCTTTTCATCGGCGTGACACCTCCTCTTCCTCTTCCTCTTCCTCTTCCTCTTCCTCTTCCTCTCCCATCCATCTTCCTACTTTGATACCAAATGATGTAGCACACAGTCCTCTATAAACAATAAAATTCAATTACTAGATAAAAACATAGATTTGAAACCTTCAATATTGTTCATTGATCACTGACTACCTCTATAATTCACTGCAAACTCTTAAGTGACCAAAAAACTAGAAAAAATAAGAAATCTGAAAATTACCCTTTTTGGCAGTTTTTTCCCATAGGTGTTTTTTGCCATTTTTGGTAATTTTTGAAACAACACCTAAAAATCTGAGATTTTCCCTAAACATGCCCTCGACTAAGTTAGAATGAATTGCCAACTAATATCCGAGATTTGATAACATAAACTCAAATTTATTAGAAAATAGAACTTTCTAAAAACTAGAGAAAAAACACTAAAAGCTAATTTCGGAGCCCGAGATGAAACTTTCAGCTCTCAAAAATGTGCCAAAATGGACCCCAATCAATCAAAGATTATTGGCAAAACAAATGCCACCACCTGAGGCACGCACCCGAAAATTTTTAGCAAAAACCCAGACCTAAGTCAAAAGTTATGACCTCTGGAAGTTTCTGTATGAGATTATGACCTACGGAGGGCCCTGCATCACTAATCAACATAAATTTTTCTTCATCATTTTTTCCTTTCTACTTTTGAACCATTTTTAAGGCCCCCATTCTTATTCCCTTTTTACAAAAGCTTTAAAAAGAGAGCACTTTCATTTTCATCTAATCTATTTTTCCCTATAAAAGGTAGTGTATCTCATACATCATTGAATTTATTTACATTCATTGCATTAAATCCAAAGGAATAGAGTTGTCCCTGGCTACATGTGTTCACATATCTACATAGAATAGAATAAAAAGTACCTCATAAAGATTTAGGACATTATTCATCAAGGAGACACATAAGCATCGATGTGACTTATTACTTTTTTCTCCTATTATATTATAATGTAACAATCTTTATCTTCATCGTGGATACTTTTCACTATCAATAAGACACTTTATTTGTTTGTTCGATCTATATATGGAAATATTTATTTATCATTGAATTAAACAAGGGGCTCACCCAAGCTCTATTGCTAGCTATTTTATTTGTTCATTAATAATACATAATTGGATTGATTAGAATTATTTTACATCACCTCAATCTATCAATGAAAATCTTCCTATGTCAAAAGAAGATAACAAAGGGGCCCAACATTATTTAATACTATTATACATTTCATATCATTTTCAAAATGATTTAATATAGTTTTAAACATTGCACTTTATTTTTCAGATGTGTAAATATCATTTCAAATTACTTTTGAAAAATAAATTATTCACATATTATTTTTCCTCATGATATTAAAATGGCTATGTATTAATTTAACATTATTAATTAAACTAAAATAATTGAAATGCCCTTAAATGTTCTAATGCATGTTGGCTTCCTTTGTACATGCCTAGCTGAAAAATATCATTTGGAAACAAATTGACCTTTAAATTTCTCTAAAACCACAACTAGATGCATTTGATGTAAAAAGATGAAGTGGGTAGTCGTTTAAACTTGATTTCTAACTTATTATGCAAATGCCCAAAACAAGCTAGGTAGCCTCATAGCCACCTTCAAAAATTGACCAAACACCCCTCTCAAACCTCAAGAACTGATAAACATTCTGACTAATGGTAGGAGAATTAATTTGTCAAATGATTTTTCTTATAATCATCAAAATAAAAAATATTAAGTCATAGTTCCTCACTTAGCCATTTCAAAAACTGCACTTGCTAACACTTTTTTGGACCTTGTCAACTTCACACCTTGAAAATATATAAAATCTAGTTTTAGGAAGCTTCCTCTAGATAGATGCATTCATTTTGGTATAATGAGCATGTTTACCAAATGAATTTTTCTTTTCTACCTCCCATGCAAGATATTTTTCATCAAATATGAACCTTCTAAGATAAATCTGAAAGTATAGATAATAAATCTTTTCAAAACCTAATTTGCTTTTAGCTTTGAAAAGATTTATCAAATTATATCATGAAGTTTTTCAATTGTGCATAGGAGTACATGAACATGGAAAAAATCATGAGCCTATCCATTTCACCGGACCCTCACTTGGTTTCAAGAGTGAACCTTCAAAGTAGGAAACCCCGAGAAACTCAATAATATATTGATAATAAATACAAATAAATTGCATTTGTTTTGAATTTATAAAAATATCAAACGAGGCCATGGAATTATGAAAATGCACACATGGGTATATGAATATAGAGACAATTGAAACAAACAATTAGTTTTCAATGAAATTCATCTGACTCCAAAGTATTAATCTTTGAAGATGCCCACCCTAGCAGCTACATCAGGGTGCTAACAACAAACTTTCTCATAACCTATAAACTTGGTGCCTAGAAAATACATCATATTTGACCATGGGTGTAAAAAATAGAGAAGAACACTCACTTATGAGAGATAAACATGATCCCCTTTTGGTTTTACATGACAACCACAAGACATAAAGTTATTCATCATGAAAATAGGCTACTTGAAAAAAAATGTAATTGTAATTATAAGAAATATCCTTTCTTAGTAGATGATTCTAAGACCCTCCTATATCTCACAGGGGAGAAAAGCACTGTGTTTCAATTTAACTTGTCTAAGGCTACTTTCCTTCTAGCATTAATCATGTTGACCATAATGTTAGCTCAACCAGTGATAGGTAATCCAAAGACAAATTAATTCTCTTGAAAAGTGACGAAATCACTTCAAGTTTCATTCTAGGCTATGTCTTAATCCTATGGGATATCTCAATCAGGTTTTTGGGTAGTATGTTCAAAGTAAATTTGTTGGTATTCCTTAGAGTTTGATTGAAGTATAATATGAAATCTTCTAAATGGTCAATTGCAAGATCAAGATATGGATCTTCCATAATATAACATTAGTAATAATATATTTGTAAATGAAATACTTTTAATCTGTAAATTTACTCTAACATAGTTTATCAAATAAAGGTAAAAAGGGAGAGAGTAACCATTCAAATTGAAATAATGATTAGACTAAATCTCGCTAGACTGAAAATACATATTATTTATCATAGTTGGAGATAGCCCTCATTTATTTTCTATGTTAGTGATCTTTGAATAAGTTGGCTAAAAAATTACTTATCCCCAGATTTTTCTATTCAAAATGTCCATTCTATTGGTTAGTAGGTCTTCCATTATATTTTTTGGTCATATGCATGCCATCCTTTAAGCTACCTCAATCTAATTGTGAGTATTAAACCACTCTCTATATTGTCAACCCCCTTATATTATGAGAAGATGCTAAAATTGGTGTAATAATTCTTCTTAGAACCTACATTGAACTCCTCTTATGAAATAAAATATAAACATCATCCATATCTTCATGTCATTCCTTCTTTTTGAATATCACTAGTTCATTATTGCAATAGTGAAAATCTATCATGTAAAATTTATTCAAATTTTGTTCTCTTCAAATATAATACCATAGAATAGCCAAAATAATAGGTTCTCACATAATTTAAAGCTTCCATATTACAATATTTTCATTTGTCTACATCTAGGATGATTGAAATATTTTCTTAGACTTCTATTTGATTGGACATGACTATAAATAGTTTTTGGTCTACTATTCTATTAGACAAGTATATTGCAACCCTATTACTTCTTAATATATGCTTGTTCGGGAGAGTGGTTGAAATTTTTCAAGAATAGGGGTGATTGCTTCTATCAATTTTCTCCACTTCAAATTTGTAGTAGCTATGCTTCTAATTACATTGATGTGTGCCATTAAATAGCCTTCCACATTGTTTGACATCATAATCTTTTATTCATATATTTTTAATCGTTCAAAGAGTGTCTCAAACTATGCCTCATTGCTTATTATAAAAGAAATATTCTTTGATAATTCTCAAATAATACAACCAACATTTGGGAGAGAGAACATAATGATTTAGTATATTTTCAATTATTTTAGATTGAGGATAAAACATTTTTTTAAGGGAACCATAACCCTGTACATAATGGTCACTAGAGATATTCAAGAAAGTCCACTAAATAGAATGTGACAATACCAAAGTGAGGGTTTTATAGTAGGCATCCACAACCTGGATGAATCAAAGCATGAAATAGCCTTCATGCGAACCTTAACTAAAGAGAAATAAAAAAAAAAGGATTTACCTATAAGAAGTTCCAAAGATACAACAGACCAGCCAAAATAGAAGCCTAGGCCCCAAACCCCTCACAAAATGTTGTTATAATGCTTGTTGATAAAAAGTCCTATGTTTTTTACAATATTGCACTAGTAGTTGTGGGCATTAAAATTGTTAGTATTGATGATGACTACCCATAATTGAATAAGACTACTATCACCATTGTGACACAGCACTGACGACATTTAAGTCAAATAAGATGGCTATCACTATTCTATCATAGAATAGGTGTTAGCATATTATTCGAATATAATCAAGAGCTTTTACTTTGAGTGTTGATATTGAAGATGTCTTTGTTCATCCCCATCAGCAAGTATATACAAGATTGTGGAAAGTCTATCAACAATAGACCAGGTCTGGTTCATTGTGTTGACTCACCAAAAAGAACTAGCCACCAAAAAAATTGTCTTATTTGTTATTTTTGCATACAAAAGGTCTATGAAACACAAGTCCAATCAATTTTACCGTATGAGTCAAGTTGGGTGGTTGTGAAAGATAATATGGGAGGTGTGAAATTTGTTTCAATTGTCAATTTAGGGATTATTCCTCATTGACTATATTTTATTATTAATTTATAAATTAGAATATAATTGTTTTTATTTGAATTGATATCATTGTATTTTTTATGAACAAGTCTTAGGATTACTATTTTTAGAATAAATTATGTGTATTCACAAAAGAAGGTGGTAGAAGAAGTCATTTTCAAAGTTCAAAGAGAATTAAATCTAAAAATAAAAATAAAAATAATCGGTTACTATTTGGCAAGGGCTAACATACTAGGAGGAATTGGTGAGTCCTAATCATTTGGCTTATCCTAAATGAATGAGGTCTATATTATTTGTGAGGGACTACCAACCATCATTGTCATCATTATCTATTTTCATCTTCATTAGGGGGCTAAATATCATGAGCATGTATAATATATCAAGAACAAGGTGAGGCAATTTGGCAGTCTTTGGAGAATCATCAAACCCATGGTCAAGATCCTATTAAAAAGAAAATAAAGTGGCAAATAGGCTAGGACTATCATCTCCACAATTGGTAGTTGAATCTTCCCACACAAGACTAAGAAGCATGAGAACATGCATCTTGTTCATCATGAGAAAATTGGTTGTCTCCTCAACACCACTCATGAGGTAACAAATGGTGTTGGCTAGATGCAAGAGGTAGAGGGACTTTGGTAATAATTCAAGGATCATTTCACCAATGATTCAAGAAGTACCTAAAAATATACTAGTCCCTCAAATGCAATCTTTTTTGTTTGCATGTCGATTTGCATAAGAATATTAGAAAAAAACATTTTCTTAGTATAAAGTGAGAAATTAATATCAACTAGATATGTATAAATTAAAATAGAATTCATATCCTTCCATATAAAAGCTAAAATGAATTTTAACCTATCAAATACTATCTAGAGGGGATTCTAGGTTAATTTCTCAACAAAATCATACGGCATGAGAATGGCTTAGCTCAAAGGTGATTAAAAAAATCATAGAACAAATCCCATGCAGTCTAGGATCTAAGAAAAAGAACAGAAAATTCACTTAAGAGTCTCCTAATGAGCACAATATAAGCATTAAGGATCATTGATATCAATAGAGTTAATCTAGCACCAACTAGAAGGCCATGAAAAAATACACCAAGAAAGAAAGATTTTTCTTTAGAAAATCTTACCAAATAGTTTGAAATATGTGCAACCAAAAACTCAAAGAAGACCGCAACAACCATCTCTAGTTTAAAATAGGAACCATAGAAAAATTCATAAAGAGATAATAATAGCTCTTGCAAAGCTTACATTTATGAAATGGTGTGCCAATATACCTATTATACACTAAGTTTGCACCTTTTTCTCAAGCTCTCATAGTCTTGATAACTCAGTATAACATGGGAATCATCTCCAGGTTGTGGGACCTATGCTAACTGAGATGAGACCTCTAGATTCTAGGCTAGTTCCTCTTGGATAATCACCTTAATTTTCTCTTAGACATGAAAGTAAAATTTTGGGGGAAAGGGATAGAAGGAATGCTTGAAAAGGGAAATGACTGAAAACAAACTACCTACTAGGTGATGCACTGAAACTAGGGTTTGGATCTCAGTATGTAGGATGAAATCAAATGAATGACTCGGGTCTAGGAGATCAAAAATCACTAAATAGGCTTGCGTAAGTATTTCATTTCATAGGAGGGCCTGAACATAAGACACAACCTATGACCTACAAGTAGACATTCACTTTTGCAACTTGGTGTAGGATTGAGACAAGACTATTAGGGGGCTGAAGTATACCCACAAAAACATCAAAATTAGATCAAACACAATAAAACACAATAATTCTAGAAAGAGAGAGGGATTAAGAACCTTGATATATCACTCAAAACATACATATAGTTCAATTCAATAAGAGAGAATACAAACAAGGAAGCATAGGGACATGAGAAATTGTCACAAAATACCTCTACAGTGTTTAGACAATCAATGGAAGAAATACAATTGTAGAAGCCAAAGGGCAGAGAAAATGCCATAGATGACTCTCAAGAAAGGTGAATTTCTCTTTTACAATTGTCCCACTCTCCGCTTAAAATCTTTAAAAATAAATTATATACATACTCAATGACACGCAGGTAGGAGTAAAAAAAAAACCTAACTAGGGTTACAAGGTTAATCAATGATATCAAACCCTAGGGTACTGATCACCTATAAATGAAAATTTCTAAGAACTGGTGATAAAATCATATCTCTCTTGCATTTTGATCCTTCTAAACTGAAAACACCTACAGATGCAACAACCTCGGCCCACCAACCCATCTGCAACTCCACTAAGCCATGGAGGCTTCAAATCTGATCAAAATTCTCTGGATAACAGTACCACTTGAAAAGGTGGCGCCAAATCTTTCCAGCACTTCCTACTATGAAAATGTTGCAAAGGACTCTGCAATGTTGGCCAACAATCACCTCCATCCCCCTCTCAACCACAACCATCCTGAGAAATCAATTCCTAAGCTAACTGACATCGTGCATGGCCGAAAGAACGCAAAACCCTAGCAAAACCAGTAGAAAGCATTCAAATTTTTGAAATATAACGGCTAGCAACAAATTTTTAAAATGAAACCATGATGAGAAATCCTTCTCAGCATATGAAAAGTCATGATGCACTAATAAAACAACTTAAAACCCCTTTTGACAAGTCAAATGCCACCTGGAAGTCAGTAGCCAATAAAAAATGAGCATGTCATCACACCTGCAAGACTTTGGACCCATGTCCCTAAGAACACCATCAGACAGCTATCACTATACCACTACAATAATGATCAAGCTTTTGGATCCATGGTGTAACAACAACCATGAGATCTTGTAGAGAGTTAATCGCTTTAGAAAGCCTTGAGCCCACTGACAACCGCCACGTAGCATACCAAACAACCAATCAAATTGCACCATTTTAGATACACATTGCATACCTTTTGACATTAGACCCACCTGATAGACCCTAGAGATAAAGCAAGATCCATGACTGTCTCATGATAACGAGCCCTAACACAAACCCTTGCGAACATACACCAGTCATCGATCCTCTGTAGATGTCAGAGCCTCCGACTACTGAAAGTGGCCGGTCCCACTGACACATTTCCATGTCACACACCAGCTAGCCAATGAGAAACTGACAATCGAGATACATGTAGCATCTATCTCTGACACAAGAACCACTATCGGAAGCTAGGTGATGGAGAAGGATCAATGACTGTCACCATACTGCAATGATAAAACATGTGCATCTTGAGCCTCTGGTATAATGATATCCACATGATTAAGTCAGAACTTAACTCACCAAAGAAGATGGTCCCACTGACAAGCTGCCAAATCAGACACCACCGATGAATCAAGAACTACCAAATCGGATGAGGTGGCACTGGCTCCACTAACAAGATGAACTCCGCAGGTAGGAAGATCGATGATCATCGCAAGATCTCATGGAATATTTCAAGGCCATGAGCTCATGCGAAAACCATCAGATCAAGAATCTTGACCTGGCCGCCGATCTGAGACCACCAACTGAAATGGTAACCACTCACGAGATCGCTAAATGTTAAGGGGTTAACCACTAGGAATCAGAGACTTGATGACTGAAGGATTTATTTTGTGCACATGCAAATTGGGATGACTTAAGTGACCAGGATAAAGTAACATAAAAATATAACAAGGCTTAGGGTTTTTAGGGGGAACAGCTAGTTTTTCAAACTTTTAAACTACAGACCAGGGAGAAAAATAAATTGTAGAGGCCAGAGAATAGGGGATAAATTCATGAAATTTTTTGGGGTGTTTGACAAGTTAAAAACAGAGGCCTGGGGATGGTTCTTTTCCGAATTTGTATGCATAGGAAAATTT
>BSBK01013789.1:0-137500 GCA_027943335.1 Chamaecyparis obtusa | reverse complement strand
GCTTTCAAATCGACATTAATTTTACTGTCAGCATGCAACGTCATGATAACCTTTGATTTGATAGCGTTGTTAGCCAAAGCATCAGCCGTCACATTGGCCTCACGATACACATGTGAGATAAGTACCTCTTGCAAAGTACTAATGATTTCAAGAGCATCTTTAATAGAGGCGCTAATTATCCACAACAATTTGGATTTACCATTGATGGAATCTAAAATATTCATAGAATCACCCTCTATCCAAAATTAACTACACTTGGATAAATCAATACGTTTGAAAGTCTAAAAGAGAGCCACGGCTTCCGCCACATGGTTAGAATGAATACCAATGGGGTAGGTCACAACAACAAAATAGTTAGCCTCATCATCCCTAATCATCCCACCACACCCATTAGGACCCAGTTTTCCATTAGAGGGCCCCATCAAAATTGACTTTAATCCATCCTTTTGGGAGGAAATCTAGATAGCATTCTCTTGGAAAGACTTACAGGCTTCAAAATCCTTTATGAGGTTGATACTAGCAGAAAAATTGAGCTTCCTTCCTATCAAATCTGCACAATTCTCTTGTATAGTTCTTTTGATTTAATGGAAATTTGATACTCATGGATTCATCATATTTCATCTAATAGAGGGTATACTTAATAGCTACCATATTTTTTTCTTTCTTGAAAAAGATTATAAAAAAAAATTGTGCTTATGATTTTGTCCATGCTATTTTCTAGCATGTTTATGTCTAGATCCTCCCAGATCACATCAACCAGAGAAATAACTACCTACTTTTCATTTTTCTCCCATAACTAAAATGTTTATATAGCTCCTTTTTCATTTACAATTCTTGAAAATAGTATATCAAGTAATTTATTTAAATTCCTCATTAACTCTTTGATTTTTCTTTCTATTTTCTTTGACAAAATATCAAACTCTTGAATTTACTTCAACAACTAATAGGTTGGTTGAAGTGCTTGTGACTTGTTCACATCAAACTTTATAGCTACATACATAATCTTCAAATCACTATCCTTGTGCACCTATTTGAAATATAGAGATGCAGCCATTTCTCTATCTCTATTAAAAATTGTAATAGCCTCAAATAATAAAGAATACAGGGAATGAAAACTTTCCAACTTACTATTGACCTTTTTATTTAGATGATTCAAATATGAACTAAATTTATCCTTTTGTTTCAAGGTAGATTTTTTCTCAGTATCCTTAACTCTATTCACCAACTCCTTTATTTTTTCTAACACTTATGCCTTAGTTGGTTCGGCTTATAAATTTGGTTCTTTAATAATTGTTTCTACTATAGAACCAGCATGAGTGGTCTCAATGGGAGATCAAGGATCAGCTTCATTAGTGGTAGTAGGAGGTGTCTTTGATGTAGAAGGGGAAAATGTGGTTGCAAGATAAATAGGGTGTTCTTCTAATAGTCTCTTCTCCACTAGATGAAACTTTGATTGCAGCTTAATGTATTTCTAATGTATCTTATTATACTCTCCGAAAATATGCTCAAACTTATCTTTGTATTCTCAATTTTTAGCTTTCTCCCTCTTGGAAATTTCTTTAGCCAATTTAGCTACATCAATATTTATATTTCTTTCCTCTACTCTTGATGTTTGTAAACATCTTTTTTTTATGAGACTTCCCCTCAAATTTGGACTTATGTCTCCAATGTGTGGCTTTCCAGGCTCCATAGAAAATGACCATAAAGATAAAGTAGCATAATATATACTCCATTGTAATCCTTTTATTTCCAATCTAATTTTTTCCTCTAAGCTATATAGCTATTTTATTCTCCTAACAACATCAAAAGCTATGGCATCAACAATTACCCATTCTAGAAGGATCAAGATCCCTACCCGATTAATAATTTCCTTCTCTTCATTAGGGGTTATGGCACTAAACTCTTCTATTGTCTCATTCTTGATTTTCTCCTCATTTTATTGGTCACTTTTCTCAGGTTTTAGAACCTTCTTGTCTTCACACCTTCTTTTATACTCACCAATTTTAACCTTCCAAACCAATTGCAGGAATTCTTGGCTCTTGAGAAAAGTTTCATGATATATAAATTCATCATAGGACTCTTTCATTTCATCTCTAAATGTTCCTCCTTGAATGTCCAAAGAGGTGAAATCTCATTCAAGTGAC
This sequence comes from Chamaecyparis obtusa, assembly GCA_027943335.1. Taxonomy (NCBI): domain Eukaryota; kingdom Viridiplantae; phylum Streptophyta; class Pinopsida; order Cupressales; family Cupressaceae; genus Chamaecyparis; species Chamaecyparis obtusa. The sequence continues at coordinate 135,356 of BSBK01013789.1, read as the reverse complement.
ATTGGTGCTAGAGGCATGCCTACTTGCAATTCTCTATCAATTATGATAATGGCATCCTCTTCTCCTTCTTATTCTATATTTTCTTCCTCAATTTTTTCATCTCCTTGACTTTGAGGTGAATGAGATAAAGGAGGTGCCAAAGGGCTTGTCTTTGGTCAATCCTCTAGATCAATAATTTTTATTCCTTTTAATGGCCTAGGATGAGACTTAATAGTTTTCTCCTACTTCATTAATTTCTTCCCCTTTCATCTTAGGGTGACCCCACCATAGTGGGTTACACTTTTTTAGACATTCTAATTTTTTCTGAAATATTATATAGTTTTAATAAAATATAATGATTTAAGCCTTGAGAGGTTCCATTTGAAGGAACTAATTACAAATGGTTAGCTCAAATCCTTTTAGATAAGAAAAAACAAAAAAACATTGATATAACATTTATACTCCTCATTCATACATACAATGTAGTCTCCTTCACACCTATTAAAATGCTAACAAAAAATTACTTTGACTTTATCTTTTGACAAACCTATCTATATAGTAAGGTACTACTAAGATAAATCTTTCCAATGATTATAATATTAATATATATTAAGTTTATTATGACTTTGTATTTTTAGTTTTACTAAACACATATATTTCACCGTATGTCTGCCTCTATGTTGGATGCTTATGGAAAAATAATAAATGAGAAAAAAAATCTAAAAATTATCTATACCCTAGGTATTTAATTTCTCTTTCTATCAAAAAAAATGAAATTGGATAAATACACGACAAGTTATAAGCTATGTAGTCAAGGTATATCAAAATTATGGTTTAGTCAGCTTCAAACATTAATAAAATATGCAATATTCATGATAATGTCATAAAACCAATTGCATGCCCTCTATGTGGATGTTAAAAAACTAAATTCAAAAGAATCACAATGATATCTATTTCAGAAAAAGAGTTATCCTCTATAAAAATAATGTCACTCTTTGAAAATAATGTTTTCAATAGCATACTAGTTTTTGTGGGAGAAAGAAAAACCCATTCAAATCAATTAAAAAATAAAAATAAAAATTTATTTAGAATCTAGATAGAAAATCTTGAAGGACTCTAATTTACTTCATCTTCTAATTTCAAACAGTTTAATGCTAATATGCATCTAAATCTGAAATTTATTTTCAAAATGTAGAGTTGAGTGTTCGTTCAGGAAAAAAAGTGTAACCCACTATTGTGGGTTCACCCCTTACACTTTCCCTATTGTCATCCTTATCACTATTTGTTTCATTTCTCACCCTTTTATATATTTTCATAACCAGTGGAGGCTTGAAAATGGGTCTTTCTAGTTGTTGAGTTCTTTCCCCTATCTTCTTATCATGAACCAATTCTAACAACCCTTTTTCTTTCAAAGAAATCATAATTTATTCACAATTATCTATTATAAAATTGATATTCATAAAAAATAGCTTTAATTCCTCAAATGATCATACTTTTGATCCATTATTTGGAAAACGTTCCAAATGTTTCCATATTTTATTCATTTCTCCTTCTTATTGTCTTGTACATCCGAATTAAAATTATTTCTAATTATATCCTTAATAAAATTTAATTCATGGATTAAAAAGGATCTTTTAATTCTAGTTAAATAAACATATTATAAAAACCTTATGAATCATTGTGAATTTTTTTGCGAACCTTCAAATGATAAGACTTAAAGACCATCTAAAAATGGAGCCAACCTCCATTTTTAATCATAAAATAAGGCACAATTTTAAAATTAGGAAAAATTGTGCCTTTACCCTTTCCTGTCAAATCCCTTACCTAGATATTGCCAATTTGCCACATCACCTCTTCAAATCCCTACTTAAGTTGTATATTAAATGGAAGAACATGGAGCTTCCTTGGAAAACCATGCTACTTCAAGATTGGGTTAACATGGTAGAGAATAATATCTTGCCATTTTTGTTCTTCCCTATGAGATGGTTCTCTTTCCTTATGCCTCATTAAATTGTGCAATTATAGTGAGATTCTAGGTATATTGATAGTTCACCTAGCCCTTAGTCTTGATGCAAAAAATTATCAAATCTTATAAACTAGAATCTTGTTTATGCCATGATAAATCCATACTCTAAACATGTACTCACATCTCATTTCCATCAACTGTTCTTTTAAAATCCATAGATTCTTCAAAGAAGTTTTCATTCTTCTATAAGAACATGTGCATCAACAAGGAATACTAGAAAAATTAGGTTTCAATTTTACCCTTCTTAATATCTTGCAACCACCCATGTATCTTATCTTCAAGGTATGTGGCATACTCATATATCACTATGAAATTTGGATGTTGAATCAGAATTTCCATATTCATATAAGCCATTGGCATAAATGTACTTGGGTGAAAACCTAAAACTTGGCATAGTGAGAAAAATATAGCTTTAGAATATAAATAAAAAGCATCTGTTGGGAGATTCTCTATTGAGATTGGGCCAATGTAATATTTTGTTTTCCTTTCTTTGACTAGATGTTTAGGAAGAAGATTTCATGTGACAAAAAATTTCATTGTTATATATTATGCTCTTATCTCCTCTAGATTAGTAGGCTCTAAGAAAGATGCAGGATCATATAAACCAAAAAATTCTTGCATTTCCTTCCTCTTGATTCACAATAATCCCTCTCCTTCATTCCCGCTCATGAACCTTAGGATTGGGTCATATCTACCTTCCACTATTTTAAGAAGATCAATATCCATGAAAACACTAGGCACTACCAATTTTCCCAAATCATACTGCCAAATATTAGAGAATGGAAAATGAAGATACCTCTGTCCAAGCCACAATCTAAAAATATCAAAACCTTTCATTGGTAGTACTTCATCTACAATATTATGTGTTTTATTGGTCAAACCCTCAACTTGGTTTTTACCAACAATAATACTTTATCCTTGATATCTATCATTTGTTGAGGTCTATAATTGACCCAAGAAATCATCATATAGGTTTCTCTTTTGATATTCACTTTGTCTGAAATGAGGTCTTTGGAGTGTCATCTTAACAAACTAGGGATGTCAAATATAAATATTAAACAAGGGAGGAAAAATAGAATTTTATGAAATTCACAATTAAAAGACTAATTCCAGGACAACCTCCACTCAATTTTATCGCTACCTTGATCTAAGAATGAAGAAAAATCTCTTCCCAATAATCTAAGAATAATTTAGACAAGAAAAAGTTAATTATTCATGGAAACAATAGTTTGGATCTCCTTCAACTCTAGAAATAACTTCTACTCTTATCTTAATAGTTTGTGAATCAAAATGGCCTAGACTATCCCCTTTTATTCATTCTCAAATGAGCTACAACATCCTATATGCCATTAAAGTTCACTCGAGATAAAAAATAGTGTTATTCTTCATTGAAGAATATTTGAATTTTTTCTTTTGATCTTCCTCCATGTTGGTTTGAATTAAGTAATATGTATCAGTCAACCTAACATTAACCTTCCACTTGGCAACCAGGCCCATCAAAATTTCCAAATCCACTCTTGGTCCCACCATTACTTTAGCTTGGCATGGACACATGGCATCATCTCACAATTCTACAATTATTAAAGCTCTTGCACCCCTTGATCAAAGGATCATGAGATATATTAGATATAGTCTTGTTTTACTTCCGGATTGTAAATATCTTTATACATCAACCATTAAACTTTGAGAACCTTTTCTATCCTCTTTAAATCTATACATTTTATTTACATGTAGAATGATGCACTTTAAGTAGCTGAAATTTTAACAAAAGAAGCTAGTATAACATATTTTAATCATTCACAATGTTCCTTCAGCCAACTGATATGTAATAGGTGGTAGCATCTCACAATGCGACGTTCAATAAAATATTTTATAAAAGGGCTTCAGACATCGTAGGGACCTATGAAAACCTAACACATAACACAATGTTTGAAAAGAAAAAGGGACCCACTAAGGATGAAAATGATACTCGTAAGTTGTTCCTTAAGACAATGACCATAGGGAAATTATACTTAACAGATAAGACTTTGCAAAAATTAAAAAGGCTAACCCAAAAAATCCTATAACCTAATGAGATAACATGGTCCCATTTTAATGATATAAAGATCCTTAGCCTTTTAAGACAAAAAATAATGAAAAATTATAACAGACTTAGGGCTTAATACAAAAGGACTAAAAAAAGAGGAAAAACCCTAAAACCCTAAGTCACAAAGAACTCAGAAAGAGAAAAATCTGCTGGATATGATAAAAAAAATCACCCTGGAACATAAATTATTTCAGGGCTCATTTTGAAGGGATATAAGTATATACTATGTTATCTTGGGGTTAAACTTATTTATTTTATTATTTGTTCAACTTATGAAGTTTGAAGTATTTGTTTTACTATGAAGTATGAAGAACAATAATAGTCAACTGTTGGATTAATTAGAGATCCTAACAAATCAATGATTCGATCAATTTACTAGGTTGATTTGATGAATAAAAAATGGTAGAAGGTATTTATGACATTGTTTGAGGTTATCATGAATATTTTTGAATGGATTTGGGCTAACACTTCACACATTATACCTAATATTCTTGAGGTGGACTAGTTAAGTTATTGTTTTTGCAATTTAGTTTATAAGCTCAAGTTTTTTTGGTTATTAGATGATCCAAACACAAAGAAATGTAGAGAGAAGTACAAAAATTATATCTGGACATTTTTTGTGAAAAGAACCTAAATAAAAAGATTAGGTTGATCATCATATATCATACATAAATGGAACTATATAAGCATAGTTAAAGATATTTTTAATTTCACTATTTTGGATTTTAGTCCAACCATTTTCTATGGAATTTATCCTTTATATGTTGTAATCTAAGAAGTGATCTCTAGGAAGTGTGCCTAAATTCAAGCACATTCCCCTTATGTACTATGAGAAGACACAAAGGTCTATTCAATGAGGTTTATTGTTGATAGTATAAATTTAGTGGGATTCACTACAGATAGTATGGACATAATTTATGATGTGTACTATCATGATAAAGAAGATACTATGTTTTGGTTATGATTTCTGAAGTCTTCCTAAGACAACATGTATATCACAAAAATAAGGAAAGTTAGAGTATATAGAGTTTTGGATAAAAAGTTATTTTTTTATTGTAAAATAAAGTTATGAATTAGTTTGGGATGAAATCCTAGATGTCCATCCTAACACAGAAGAATGAGATATTCAAGTTTTGGTAATGTATGCTTAACTTGGAATTCAAATGGATAAAAGAGAAAGGTATAAAGGAAGACACTTTCTTTAAGAAAGATGACCAAATGTATTGTAATGATATGATTTACATATACAAACTTTGTATGTTATGTGTAGATGTGAATTTGATGATCAGAGGAGAGAAGGATAGTTGTATATTTAATTTTATGTGAGCACCTACAAGGACTGAATAGCTATTGAAGATATCAGTAGAAATCAATTTTTTTTATCACAAAGTTGTATATGTACTGTATGTGCAATGAACACTTTGTATAAGAAGTAAGATGCAATTTTTGTATTGTATAATTGATTCCTCATAGGGTCAAAGGCTTTTAAGAGGGCCTAGTCCTCTCACAAGGATAGATACATTGTACATATGTAATAAATGCCTCACAAGATCAATATCTTTCACAAGGTACTTTTGATTAGATGATCATTTTGTGGGTACCATATCCACCTAGGTTTTCCCTTGGCCAAGGTTTCCCTAGTTTAAAAAATATGGTGTGATGTGTTTAATTTTGTTAAGTTTGATTTCACTTGTTAGTACTTTACTATACGCATGTATAAAGACAGTAAATGTTATCCATAGTTAGAAAGAAATTTTTGTAGTCTATATAATTGATTCACCCCCCATCTTAGTTTTACCAAGGGATCGTTACTATTAAACAATTGGTATCAGAGCATCAAGTCCTTAAGGGATAAGCCTAGAAGCTTGAAGGAGATCTCTGTTGATTCATGATATATTAAGAAAAATATTGAGGAAACTCTTAAAGAATTAGATCAGGAAAATTAGTAAAGAGATAGATCAAAGAACAAGAAAAGAGAAGCACAAGGTTACATTAATTAGTTAAAACATCAACATGAACACTCCAGATAGAAGAAGAAAGAGTTAGATCCTGAAATCAAAGTTTTTAAGCCATCACAAGAGGAAAGAAAATCCCTAAGACATGAACTTGATATATTTACTTAGGAGAAAAACAAGGGACCTAAAGAACTAAGGATAGATATATACGAGAATGTAGATCTAAAATGACAAGCTACAAAAGTGACATCACAATTGTACCATCAAAGGAGAACTTACACAAGCAAAGAAACACATTGAGAAGTTACATTCAAGTTCATAAAATCTTTATGAAAAGATCATAATAGAAAGACCTAACATAGATAAGAAAAGAAATGTTTACAATGAAGGACAACCATCAAAGAAATTTCAAACAATTAAATATCTCAAAGACAAGAAAAAACTAGATCTAATGAAGAATGAACCTATTCTGATTAAAGAACCTATTCAAGCACTTGATCTAGTAAAATAAGAACAAGATCATATTGAACCACCTAGAAGGAAATTCAATGGAAAGTCTTTTATATGAAATGAAGTTGGACCTATCAAGAAGGACTACAAAAGTAAGTAATCTAAACCCTTTTCTGGATATTGTTATAATTATTCTAATTTTGGGCATAGAGCTACAAAATGTAGGAAACCTAGATATGATAGTATAATTCATGAAAGGACTAACATGATCTGAAGAAGATCAATGGAAATGAGAAACAAACTAATTGTGTGTTATAATTGCAACAATTTTGGACACATTGCAAGAGAATACAAACTTGAGATAAATCAATTTGGAGCTAAACAGGGAAAGTGTACTTTGACTTGTCATGTTTACAATAAGTTGAAACATACAAAAATATTCTAGAGATTCAATAGAAATAGAAGACCATTGGATAAAATATCACTAGATCCTTGAACAAACATGAAAACAATGAAAGGAATGATCATAATGTGAACATAAATTGAGTGAATGACCTTGAGAAAACCATTACAAAAGAAAATTTACCTACAAGCTCATAGATTTGGATTGAAAAGAAGAAGGATAAATCATAGGATAGGAAGACAAAAGAATCTCATGGAGAAAAGAAAATATAATCAAATTATGATGATAAATGTACACTGAACTGAAAAATATTAAACCTTATAGGGATAAGCATATCAAAATATCACTAAATCCATGATTAGTTGAATGGTATTACATGTAGTTGGGTACACCTTGGAATAGACTAAATAAAGCTAGAGTGAACTGGATAGAAAATTATATTTACATATATGACCGTGCTGAAGGATGGAAGGCTAATGGCTTAAGGAAATAGATATTGTTTGAGAAATCAATGTATATTTGAATGTTTTCTAAATATAAGGATGTTGATCGATATATTTACTCAACATTTTCACTTAGAGTGATTGAGAGCACAAAGGACTTAAATATTTTGAGTTTGGTTGAAGCAATATCAAGCGTATTATCATGAAACCCTAGCATGAGTAGAGAAAATTATTTATTACTCTTGCAAGCTTAACCTAGTTACGAATCTTGGATATTCAGTTATTAAATATGGAAAATAAAAAGGTTGGAGATATTAGGAATGAACCTAGACATAATTTCAAGTTGGGAGCCATCAGGAGCTATATTTGGATGATCTAGTGTTAGCCTTTTTGCAAATCCTTAGTGATGTATTATATGTAGAAAATGCATGGACATACATATTGTATTGTCAGAAAATGGTAGCACTTCCATTTAGCATTGGTTTAGCCCTCTGAGTAGGTGGTTTGGGGTCATGTCAAGGGCCTTGAGTTGGTCTTTGACTAGATCTAACTTTCCCCTCATGTTCTACTTCTCTCTCCACCTATTTCCAGCTCCTTTCTGGCACGTTTTCCTAAAGATTTGAGATCTTTGACCTCGGGGTCAAGGACAACCTTCTGGGTCAATGTCGACCTCAACTTTGATGGAAAATTTGTATTTCCCACTTTCGGGTCAGCCATTACAGATTTTGGAATGGTAAACTCTTAAATTGTATGTAATCCAGGTCCATTTCTAGGGGTTAAGGCTTAATTGGAATTTAATTCCCCTATGTTGGCCTCTCTGGAATTTTGTGCCTTGGACTAGTATAAAAGGAAGCCTTCCTATCTCATTTCAATCCATCTTTTTCAATATCTTTTTCATAATCTCTAAAGTGCAATCAAGTGATCAACAAATCATCAAGCATGCAAGCATTCAAGCATTCAAGATCCAATTCATCAAGGAGTTCCATTGATAGCCATTGAAGGATTCAATCTCATTGGAGCCCTCTTGTTGAAGATTCCTCCATCCAAATTCATCTGATCTTCTTCCTATTATAAGATCCACTCAAGATAGCTATTGAAGATCTAATGAAATTTATTTGAAACATCCTACATTCAAATCTACAATCATTTGGAGCATGCATACTTGTGGATTCAAGGATTTGAATCCTCCATAAGGATTTCAACATAAGCAAGGTGAATAGTTCCACTTACTTTGTTTATATATTTCAATTTCAATTAGATTTCAAGGTTGATTCCAAACTGGGGATTAACCAAGGCAAACCCCTCATCCAACAAAAAAAACCCTTTTTCTTCCAGATCTAGGTGTGGGATAGCGAATATCAATGCAAATTTGAGTACCCTTTTCGATGAACTTTCGGGATCCGTGAACAAAATTTTTTGTTAGAATAGTGTAGGTCAAGGATGACCTTTTGGGGTAAGATTTTACCCTGAGGTAAGATCTTACCCCTGTATTGGGTCAAGCATGACCTTGCTCATAAAAGAAATAGGTTTTTGGGTTTTCTCTATTTCAAGATTTCCAGCCTAGATTCGGTTGTAGAATTCAATGAAATTGTACACAGACATCAGAAAATAGCATTTTCTAGATCTGTCATACTTGAGGTTAGTATTTTTTTTCAATTCAATTAAGATTCCAATACATACTTACCATAACAGAATATAAGGTTATCCTCTTTCTTCATATTCTCCATCAATTGATTCATCTATTTATTGAGCATCCTCTTGTGGTTAATCAATTTGGATCTTCCTTTGGGAATTTGGGGTTAAGAAGTATATCTTATATTCCCATCCTCATCATATTATCACATCACACTCATTTTTGTTAGGAGAGCAGTCTTTGTTCATCCACATTTTGGTGACCATGCTTTGTTCTCCTACACATACATTGCAATATTGAATCAATAGGCTACAATGAGATTTATGAAGATATGGATAAAGTTTACAACCTAGATGATGGAGCATACAAACAAGACTTTGAACATTTAGGATAGATTGACTTAATGAAGAAGATCTTTTATGTTGATTTTGACAATGAGAAATAAATACGAATTATACTAAGTAGGTTCTACAATGATAATCTCTAGATTGGAGATCAACCTATAGAGGTAACAAATGAAATCATTCACAATATAAGTAGCCTAAGCATGACAAGAATCAATCTTATATCATAAAAAAAAGTTAAGAATCTTGCGGAAAAGAACACAAAGAAAAACTATGATGGAAGAGGCAGGAAAGTTCACACCATAAAATAAACTTATGTGAGATTTTTGAGAAATATCTTAGGGTATAAGTGTTAGAATAAATGAGAGGGGCGTGAATCAGTTATCCACAGTTCCAAAAAAAAAATGTATCACTTAAAATAAATTCAGCTAATTATGCAGCTCGGTAAAACAAGAAATACTAACTGTCTATGTAATTACCGATTACCAGTTAAATGTTGATAGTGATCACAGACCAAATCAAATATGCAACATGTAAAGTATGATATCCAAAGAATCACCACATAAACACATAAAAGAAATTATTTAACATCAAAACCCTGCAAAGGGAAAAACTACCTGGGACCGGTAACCCAAAAAAATTTCACTCTTCTGAAGTGAGCTCAGTGAAGAGCCAACCATGTTAAAGGTTACAAAACACACTATAAGGTGTGACCTTGTTAGATGATATAACACTAACATTTATTGTCCAACCAACATTCACTATGGGGTTGACAGGATAACAATGTAGATTCTATGAATTAAATATTAAACTTTCAAGTCCACTTGGTTAAGAGATTTTATCTATTTACAATGGTTAAACTAAAACATTAGGTGATCTGATTAAAATACAACTTGATTTGTAGATATTCAGATCTATTCTAAGTCCATACAATCCTCTGATCAATATTTCTTATTCAGTTCATCAACATTCAATAACTTATTGTCCCTTAGTAAATCTCTCTGATGCTCAGTATTGTTCTGCAGTTCAGTTCTTCTTCAACCAGTCTGATCAGGCATGCATGAAGCTTGTTCATGTGATATCTCTATAGTCTCCTTCTAGCATAATTTTCACTATGAAACCCTAGTCTCCTAAATAGAAAAGTAAACCATTTTCTTTTCATCCATCAAATTTTGCCACTTAATCTCCTTCATTGATTTTGCTACTTAAACCTTCCTCGATAGTTGTGTCAATGAATTGTTTCAATTCCATCCTATAGATCTTATTTTAATTTTGTTGTTCATATTTCTCGCAAAAAAATTTAACTTTCCACCTTGTAATCATTCACTTTTCAGCTCATCAATTTCTCTCAGCTAAACTAATCATTTAGTTCTTTTGTTCATACTTGATTAACAAAGAAATGCATCGGTGAACACAAGCTCAGTTGATATGATCACTTGGTATATACTACATTACTCAGTGTATACTGGAATGCTTTATTAGCCAACTACACTACGTTGTAACATTTTGCTTCTATCTTCATAACAGATTAATCCAACATAATAAATTCAACAATATGAAGTCATAAATCATTAATAAGTTACCAAAAGTATTCCTTATCCTCATCTATCATATCCATCTTCCTCCATGTAGATATCTTGGTTCTTCATCTTTTCTCTCCTTTCTTTAGAGATTTTTACATATTTGCAACTACCTTGATAAGTACTATCAAAGCTAGTTGTCATCAATGACAACATAATGACTAATTCAATTATCTTACATAACACTTCAGTGCTCGGTGATCTCTAATCACTTGTACTTCATCAATTAGGTTCTCAATCAGCTGTAGTTCATCAATATCTCCCTTTGGCATTGATGGAAGCTCAAGCAATATGAAGTGTACCATACACATACCAAACATGTATTCTAAAACTTTGTAAGAAAATATTGTAGCTCAGTAAGCTCTCCCTTATCTTAATATGTTTAAGCACTACGTTATATGATAGCATTGCAAATGCAGACTTTCCTCTACAAATATGATCTTTCTAGCTCTCAAATTCCTTCTATTCTCAGCAAAAAATCTTCAAAACTCTCCCTAACTTTCTTAGATTGTCTCTCCCTTAGATAAATGTTCCAGTAATCTCCTCGGTTATCATATTGTTTATCTCTCCCTTTGATAACAATGCCAAAGAAACACATAAACATATAACTCTATATTAGCCATGTGACTCTTTGTTGTCTAGTGCATACAATGCATCTTAGTATATTGATATGCAAATAGTTGTTCCTAAAATCTTTCACAACCTTAGATAGAATCCAAAGTGTGAGCTATGCTACATCAACATAAATGATCTTCTCATAAGATTAGGTTGATGCAACCTCTAGATCACATTAGTGACTGGTAGATAGGGCATGGACCCCAAGTCTAGTCCTCAAGTATTCAAAAGTTTCCTTTGGTAGAGGCTTGGTAAATATGTCAGGAAGTTTCTCTTTTGATGTAACATATTCAAGTTTAACTTGCTTCTCCTGTACTTGTTCTCTTAATTATTGATACTTAATAGAAATGTGCTTGGTCTTTGAGTGCATTATAGGATTATTAGAAATGTTTATTGCACTTGTGTTGTCACAGTATATAATCACCAGCTCAGTGATTACCTCAATCATCTCTTCCAATACTTTCTTAATGTAGGCAATGTTTGAACAGTTTGTAGCAGCAACAACATACTCTACTTTGGCAATAGAGTGAGAAATACAAGGTTGTTTCTTACTTTTCCAAGTAACAATTATTTCATAAAAGAAAAATTATCCTCTAGTGGTACTCTTTCTATCATCTAGATTTCCAGCCCAATCTACATCGGTGTAGACTCTTAGTTCAAACTTCACTTCCTTAGCATACCATAATCCATAGTCTACTATTTTCTTCAGGTATCTTAAGATTCTTTTTGTTGCAATCATGTGTGAGTCCTTCAGATTTGTAGAAAATCTAGCAAGAATTCTCATAGCATGTGCAATATTTGGTCTACTATGCACTACATACATCAAATTACCAATCATAGATTGGTACAATGGCTGGTTCACCTCTGTGGATTCATCATTTTTAGTCACTTTCCAACCTGTGACCATCAGTGTTCCAACTAGTTTAGCATCTTCTATGCCAAATGTTCTCAGTACTTCCTTTATATACTTTGATTGTGTGGTGAATATTCCACCATTCTTCTGAATAACTTGCAAACCTAGAAAGAACTTAATCTCTCCAAACATAGACATTTCAAATTCTTTGCGCATCTCATCAACAAATTATTTACAGATATGATCTTTTCCTCAAAAAATAATATCATCCAAAAATATTTCAGCAATCAAAATAGTATCATCAGTATCTCCTTTCATATATAGATTACTGTTCTCACTAGTTCTAACAAAACCAATACTTAACAAATATGTGAGACCTATCAGACAGTCAAATTTTTGCTATTATGTTTTCTATGCTTTCAGTACTTATTTCTCAGACATATCAGACTATGTGGACACTTATGTATTTAAGGATCTATTGAATCCTATTTTATATGTTTAGTACCTGATTATGTAATCAGGGTACACTTGGGATATTACATGTTATGTTTCAGTTTTAGTTATGGTTACATACATATGATGATTTATGATGTTTTAAAACTATTGTAATGTAAAGACGGTTTAGGAAACTGAAGTTATGCTTAGTTGAGTAATTTATAGACATAGTTTTAAACCATGCAGTTATGATGTATTATGTTTATATCATGTTTTATTGCACCTACTGATGTGTGCAATGAGTGTGCAGGATAAGTTGACCATGGAACTAAATTTGGGGATCCAATATTGAAATATATGTTTTTACCGTGCATGCCAAGGTCCTCTTTGAATAAAGAGACGTGGACCTCATTGTGAAGTTTTTCATTTAGTAAATGTGGTTTGCATGTGTGTAATTAAAATAGATTTTTGTATATGATCTAACCATGTCATTGTTTTAATTAATGTGCCAAATTTGGAAAATTGTGGCTTATATGTTGGCATGGTTAAGTATGTTTATTATTGAGTGTTTTAGGGCCTAACCAGGGTATTACCTTAGGATGTGATCAACTAAACTTGGGTTAGGAAGTTTCTAGAAGTCAACCAAGACCCCAAATCCGTGCACAAACTTCAGGTGGACTTTAGGAAGGTCTTTTGGGCTCCTAGAAGGTAACCGGGGTCAGTTTTAGCTACCCAACTTGGTACCCTAGGGGTTAGGGGTCATTTTCAGCCATTAATAAGCCTTTAAACTCATTTAATACTCCCCTAAAGTCTCCATTTTGAAGTTGGACGGATTTGAAGAGTTGTGAGGTTTTAGTTAACCTCTCTTTTTCTCAATTTTGCATTCAATTCCATTTATGGTGAATGAAGGCAAGTGGGAAAAAGGGGATGAAAGTTTCCTTCTCTCTTCTGATTGGTTCCACCATTCTTGGAAGTTTGCCTATTTAGGAAAGGCCTTGGACCAAGTTTTAGTTGATCACCCACTCTCTAGATGTGGAGACCAGAATTGTTGGAAAGCTTAGGAGAAAGTTAGCTTCAAAGGGATTCAAGTTTGCAGATACTCAACACACTTGGAGAAAGGTTGGGCCTTGTGTTATGTTTGTTATTTCATATTTTGTATTTGTTTTTTTATGTATGTGTTCTTGAGCTTGGACTTCCATTAATGGAGTCCATGGCTTTTTATCCAGGTTTTAGTTTAAAATTTTAAGTTTTATAAATGTTGTTTTTTATTCATATTTGCAATTTGGGGATGGGATCTTCAAGGTTTACTCATCCTAGGGAGGGTGGAGTAACCTTGAAGGGGGTAGTAGGAAGTAGACCCAGGATGTGCAGAGTCTCCCATGTGTGGAGGGATAAACATGGGGTTCCAAGATACCCATGATGCCAAACATAGCCTACGGGCACTTGGGGGCCATAAGGAGGTTGAGACCGCATCTCTTGGAGATGGTCTACCCAAGTCTATGTGTGGCTTGGGATGTTTTATCATGTTGTGGCTTCTCCTCCTTGTAGTCCACCTCTACCCTATTTTCAGAAAGACCTCTAGGAGGTCTTCCTATTGTTATATCCTGTTGGGAATTGATTTAGTGTAATCTTGTTCCTGATTGTTTTCCCTATTTCTTGATTGTTTGTTTGTTATCCTGTTTCATATTGGATCCCCTAGCTCGGGGGTGGCCTTGAAAAGGCCTAGGTTGGGAGGTGAGCCTCCGTGGTCAACCTTGCTTATACAGGTACCCAGTGACGTAGGGCTTGCAAGATTAGTGGACTTAAAGAAACTCCAATTTTGTAATCTTGTTAAAATTTTTCATTTCATGTGCAAGTTTAAAATGGAATCAAGGATTCCTTGTAATTCTAAATGTTGGAATTTTGTAATTTATTCATGGAATTTGGTTTATGGAAACTTCACACTTATGATTTATGATTAATTTTGGCACATGTGTAATTAAATAGATAAATAAGTAAATACATTCCATTTTTATATGTGCAAGAGTTATTTGGACTCTTAGAAATTTTTGTGAACAAAATTATACTCTATTGTGGAAATGAAATTAGAAGTATATTTTGGTAAGAATTTAATCAAGTATCATTATTATTTTATCTCAAAATTGTTGTTATGTGTTGCACAAGTGAACAACACGCTATATGGGTTATTGTATGTATCGTTGTTATAGAATAATTAAAATAAACTTTATTGTAAAGAATGTGAGGAATTTATTTTAAGTTATATTTCTATAGTTAGAATTTTTTTTTAAATATATCAAAAAAAAAATGATCACAATAAAATTTTTATTAGTTCAAGATGTTTATCTTGAATTGTGGATTTCATTTTTGAAATTAAAGGTTTAAAAAAATATTTCTATATAGCCCCTGTTTGAAGATTCAGGTTTCCTAATTTTACACCAGTAAAATAGAGTTGATTAAATTAATATTTTTGTGTAAATATATTATAAATAAATTAAACCTTTATTAAAATTTGTTTTTAAATAAAAAGAGGCCTATTAAAAAAATGTACAAGGTGCATGTGTCAAAAATATATATTATTAAAAATGCTATTAGTGGGGGCGGGAGGGCCGAAGCCCAGTCCCAAACCCCCACCTGTGGAACCCTTCCGGTGCCCCTTGTTGCAGTGGTGGCAGATGGTAGAGGTTGGGCGATGCCCTCTCCATGCCCCACCACTGTTTACACAGTGGCAGGCAGGAAGAGGCACCATGCCATGCTTCCCCCGCTACGTCGGAACCCGCCGCCTCTCTGTGTAACCACCTCCGCCAATGCCTTCTCTCCGTCGTTCCCCGCCTAGCTCAAAACACCGCCGCAGCCACTACCGCCGCCTTACCCTAGCTCGTCGCTATCCAACGCCCTCGGCCTGCGATCTTCGTATATTCGAGGGTTTAAAAAATTAGAAAAGACAAAAAAAATTTTTTGCTGTATTTGTAACATATAAATTTCGTATGATACATAACGTTGGTGATTTCTTTTAAAAAAACAAACACTATCATTTTTAACTATTAGGGTTCAATGAACATTGTCGTTACGGCAATAGATATTATCAATTATATATTCAATTTTTTTTTAGTTTAAACTTTTATGCATAAGTTTAGTATAAATTAATTATGTATATACTAATGTGTTATTTTAAGTATCGATTTAAATCATATATAGATGTTTTTCTTTAGTGTATATTGCTTTATATTTAATTAATAACTTAGATATTTTATCGATTAGGGAATCTTACCTATTCCTTAACTTGTAATTTATACCAAACTTGGACATATTCGTTATCTTTGACTATCGTCAAGCATAGTTGACTTTTAGTCAACAATGGTCAAACCTTCTCTGATCATCTTGAGATTTGAATTAGTGGATCCCCTAATACCCTAGAACCTAGGATTTCAGTTTTGTGTTGTTTTGAGAGGGTTGAATTTTTTGGTCAAACCTAGTTGACCTTTTTGGTCAACCATCTCGGGTACATGTTTTATCATTACCAGTTGTATCATTAACCTTAGGATACTTTGTTTAGCTAAATTTTGACATAGTTGACTTTTTAAGTTGACTTAGTCAAACCTTGGACATCAACTCGGTTGGCGTGTCCAAATTTTCCTTGATACTTTTTGTTTATTTTCAACTCGATCACACGTACTTTGATGTGTAGTTGACTTATAGTTGACTCAGGTTGACTTTTAGTCAACTATCTCGATTTGCATGCCGATCAAAGTTAGTAGCTTTAGGAAACTTGTATCTTGTTTAGAGACTTGTGTCAGGATAGGACTTGCTCTCTAGTTGCGTAAGTACGTTTAATATGCTGATTAGTATGTTTAGGAAAAATTTTCATAATTGTGTTTTGCTCAACTTTTGGGCATGACATTTTGGTATCAGAGCCAGGTTTAGTTAACCTCGGGAACTTAACCGCTTCTTAGTTGCTAAACTTTTGTCTTGTTATGGGTGTAGGATGCCTCCACTCACCAGGTCAGCTTGTGCATGTGGGTGTGGACGAAGACGTGTTTCCTTATCCTGGGAAGAAACACAGCCAGAGGTTAGGGTTCAAGAGGAAAATTAGGCACCACCTCCTGAACCACCTCTTAATGCTAATGCTGAACTACTTCAGGCATTTCAAAACCTTGCTGGACTCATCTTAGACCGTATGCCTCCAGTGGTACCTCAGCAGGGACAACAGGGTATAGAAGAACATGGGTCACTAGCCAGGGAAGGTAGTAGGAGTCCTCCTACTAGATCTACAGCAGTTCAAGTTGAACCAGAGATTGGTTCCATCAGGGAACCAGAGCTTCCAGTCAGAGAAGAGATTCGTATTATAGAGAGACCACCTCCTGATGCAGGTGATCAGATCAGAGAGCTGCTTCGGCTCAACCCTCCACCTTTCTTAGGATCCCTTGAGGGTACCGAGGTACAATCATGGCTCATAAGCCTTGGGCGATGCTTTGGATTACGTCCTTATGGGAGTAATCTTAAGGCACGCATGGCCATTCACCTTCTGAGAGGAAATGCCACCACTTGGTGGAGACAAGAGGAATTCAAAGGACGTGTCGACATAGATACACTTACTTGGGAAACCTTCTTGGAAAGGTTTAGGGCCAGATATTTGTCAGAACAGTTCCATCAGCGTCGCATAGACGAGTTTCATGATCTACAGCAGCGAGGGCTATTAGTGGCTCAGTATGAGACAAAATTTCTCGAGGTTCTCCCTTATGTAGACTACATGAAGGATGAGAAGCTGCAGGTCAATCGCTTTATCAAAGGATTGAACCATACCCTTTATGGCATGGTGCACATGACACCGCCAGGAGACTTTCCCTACACTGTGGAGGGCAGTCATAGCTGAGGAGATTATCAGAGGGTCTCAAAACCGTAACTCCTCATATCAATCTTCTGATTATCAAAAGCCCCCTTGGAAGGGTAATAACAAGAACAATTTAGGAAACTTCAAAACCCCATAGCCTCAGCAACAACAATCTCAGCAGAGTCAGGCACCGAAGTAGGCACAGGCACAGCAAGGCTCAAAGCCCAAACAGTGGAACTCACAGGGTCCTAAGAAGGGATCAAAGTCACAGGCCCCTTACACACCCCTAGCACAGTCACAGAAACCCTATAAGGGTGGGTACAGTGGGTCTACTCAGATAGGAGGATCATAGCAGGTCAAGCCTTAGGGCTTTCAAGTTCAAAATGGAGGGCCATGTTACACTTGTGGTGCCATGGGGCACATATCTAGGGAATGTCCTTAGAAGGGAAATCAGCGAGCAGCTATGTCTGAGCCTACAGTTGGGGACATGAGCCAGTCACATAGAGTGTTTTCAGTTGTAGACAACCACCAGGTAGAACACCAGGCCTCAGTCATAGAAGCATCAGGTATGATCAGAGGTAGTGCAGTTTCTATTTTATTTGATACTGGAGCTACTGACTCCTTTGTTTCTCCATTGGTTGTGGAGTGTTGCGGGCTAGTGGCAACTACGCAGGATGTTATATGGGAGGTTGAGTTAGCTTTAGGTGCTAGAGTATTAGTTACCTCGATGGTTAGGGAGTGCCTGATTCAGATTGGTGGTTTGACCACCTTAGCAGACCTTAGAGTTACACCTCTTGGATCTTATGGACTAGTTCTTGGCATGGATTGGCTATATGCTCACAAGGCCAAACTAGATTGTTGTAAGAAGTTGATCGAATGTTTGGATGATGATAGCAACGCTTCTATAATTTCTGGAATTCAGAGGTCGGTGTCCCTTCGTATGATCTCCGGTATGCAGCTTAAGCGAAGCATGTAAAAAGGATGTCAGATGTTTGCTATCACCATTAGTGATAGGGATGATGAGGCTGAGGAGGAAGCCTCACTGGATGATCATCCCATACTACAAGAGTATGTAGATGTGTTTCCCTCAGAACTACCTGGTATGCCACCTCGCAGGGCAGTAGATTTTCAGATAGACCTAGTACCAGGAGCTGAACCAGTTTCCAGAGCACCTTACAAGATGACCACAAATGAGCTTAATGAGCTCAAGTTGTAGCTTGAGGAACTGTTAGAGAAAGGACACATTCATCCTAGTGTTTCTCCTTGGGGTGCACCAGTGATCTTCGTGAAGAAGAAGGATGGATCCCTTAGGTTGTGTATCGATTATTGACAATTGAACAAGGTAACAATCAAGAATCGGTACCCACTTCCTAGGATCGATGACCTATTTGATCAGCTTCAGGGTGCTAGAGTGTTCTCTAAGATTGACCTTAAGTCAGGATATCACCAGTTAAGGATAGTGGATAGTGATATCCAAAAGACCGCATTCTGCACTAGATATGGCCACTATGAATTCACCATGGTTCCTTTCGGTCTTACAAATGCTCCAGCTGTATTCATGAGTCTTATGAATGGAGTGTTTCGTACCTTCCTTGACAAGTTTATGGTGGTATTTCTCGATGATATCTTGATCTATTCGAAGAATGAGAGAGAGCACGAAGAGCACTTGAGACAAGTTTTGCAGTGCCTTAGAGATAACCAACTTTATGGTATCTTGTCAAAGTGTGCCTTCTTCCAATCAGAGGTCAAGTATTTGGGGCATGTGATATCTGGCGATGGGATCTCTATAGACCCATCAAAGATTGAAGCCATCATGAATTGGCTAGCACCTACCTCAGTGACTGAAGTGAGAAGTTTCATGGGTCTAGCTGGTTATTATAGATGGTTTGTTGAAGGATTTTCTCGAGTGGCACATCCTATCACTTCTCTTCAATGAAAGGGAAAGAAGTTTGAGTGGACTGAGAAGTGTGAAAGAGCTTTCCAGGGGCTCAAGAGGGCATTGACCAGTGCACCCATTCTTGCTATGCCAGAGCCTTCAGGAGAGTTTGTAGTTTGCACAGATGCTTCCTTAGATGGTTTAGGAGTAGTCCTGATGCAGGATGGATGAGCTATAGCATATGAGTCTAGGAAACTGAAAACTCATGAGCTCAACTATCCTACCCATGATCTCAAACTTGCAGCAGTAGTGCATGCTCTAGTGAGATGGTGACATTTTCTCTTAGGACATCGGTTTGAACTTCATTCAGACCATCAGAGTCTACAGTACATCTTCACTCAGCCGAACCTTAATGCAAGGCAACGAAGATGGATGGAGTTCTTGTGTGAATATGATTTTGATGTTCACTACATCAAAGGGAAGGAGAACGTTGTCACAGATGCCTTGAGTAGGAGATGGCATGAGCTTTCTTGTATGTCTACCGACACAGATTTGAGAGATCGTATTCTTCACCACTTGCATGACGATCAGTTGTATGTCGAAGTGAGTGGATTGATTCAATCTTAGAGACCCCTTGAAGGGAAGTATGCAAATTATTCTCTAGAGTCAGATGGACTTTTACGTCATAGAGGACACATCTACATACCTTCTTCTGGAGGATTGTGAGAGTTTGTCATGCTAGAGGCCCACAAATCCCCTTATGCAGTGCATCCTAGAGTGAAGAAGATGCATACCGATTTGAGACAGTTATACCATTGGCCAGGCATGAGGATGCAGATTGCTGAGATGGTAGCTAGGTGTCTCGAATGTTAGAGGGTGAAGGTGGAACACCGACATCCAGGTGGTCTACTTCAGCCTCATGAGATACCATTGTGGAAATGGGACACCATATCTATGGACTTTATTGTTGGTCTACCTATGTCATCTCGTCATCATGATGCCATCATGGTGACAGTTGACAAGTTGACCAAGGTGGCTCATTTTTCACTAGTTCGTACTACCTTCACTGCACCATCAATAGCACAAGTGTTCTTGTGAGATATTGTCAGACTGCATGGCGTACCTTGTAAGATCATTTCAGATAGAGATTCTCTCTTCACTTCATCTTTTCAGAGAGAACTACAGGCAGCTTTGGGCACTAGACTCAATTTTAGTACAGCTTATCATCTAGAGACAGATGGGCAGACCGAAAGGGTCAATCAGGTGTTAGAAGACATGCTCCGCATGTATGTTATGGACCATCAGACCCGGTGGGAGGAATACCTACACTTAGTGGAGTTTGCCTATAACAATGGGCATCATAAATCCTTAGGTATGCCTCCGTACCAGGCTCTCTATGGTAGACCTTGCAGGACACCACTCAGTTGGGATAGGATCGAGGACAGAGCTTCTGTTGGACCTAAGTTAGTTAGGGACATGGAGCAGCAAGTGACCTTGATTAGGCAGCATCTTGAAGAGGCTCAGGATAGACAGAAGAAGTATGATGATGCGAAGAGGATAGATCGAGCTTACATAGTAGGGGATAGGGTCTTTTTGAGAGTGCGACCGCATAAGAGTCCAATCCATTTTGGAAAGGGCTCTAAGCTAGCACCTCATTTTGTTTGACCTTTTGAGATCCTTGAGAGGATAGGACCAGTTGCTTACCATTTAGCTTTGCCACCTAGCCTGTCACGCATCCATGATGTGTTTCATGTTTCCATTTTACGTAAGTATGTTTATGATGAGACACATGTGATATATTGGGATGCCTTGCAGGTAGAGTTAGACGGACAGTTGGCACTGGAGCCAATTCATATTTTGACCCGACGAACCCTGGCACTTCGAGGCAGGGTGCTGGACTAGGTTAGGGTCCAGTGGGATTGTTATGACGAGGTCATAGCTTCATGGGAGGATGCAGCATAGATGAGGTCACAATATCCTCACCTCTTTGATGAACTCTAGGAGGACGTTCATGCCTAGAGGGGGTGGATGTGAGACCTATCAGACAGTCACAGTTTTGCTATTATGTTTTCTATGCTTTCAGTACTTATTTCTCAGACATATCAGACTATGTGGACACTTATGTATTTAAGGATCTGTTGAATCCTATTTTATATGTTCAGTACCTGATTATGTAATCAGGGTACACTTGGGATATTACATGTTATGTTTCAGTTTCAGTTATGGTTACATACATATGATGATTTATGATCTTTTAAAACTATTGTAATGTAAAGAGGGTTTAGGAAACCGAAGTTATACTTAGTTGAGTAATTTACAGACATAGTTTTAAACCATGCAGTTATGATGTATTATGTTTATATCATGTTTTATTGCACCTACTGATGTGTGCAATGAGTGTGCAGGATAAGTTGACCATGGAACTAAATTTGGGGATCCAATATTGAAATATATGTTTTTACCGTGCATGCCAAGGACCTCTTTGAATAAAGAGACGTGGACCTCGTTGTGATGTTTTTGATTTTGTAAATGTGGTTTGCATGTGTGTAATTAAAATAGATTTTTGTATATGATCTAACCATGTCATTGTTTTAATTAATGTGCCAAATTTGGCAAATTGTGGCTTATATGTTGGCATGGTTAAGTATGTTTATTATTGAGTGTTTTAGGGCCTAACCAGGGTATTACCTTAGGATGTGATCAACTAAACTTGGGTTAGGAAGTTTCTAGAAGTCAACCAAGACCCCAAATCCGTGCACAAACTTCAAGTGGACTTTAGGAAGGTCTTTTGGGCTCCTAGAAGGTAACCGGGGTCAGTTTTAGCTACCCAACTTGGTACCCTAGGGGCTAGGGGTCATTTTCAGCCATTAATAAGCCTTTAAACTCATTTAATACTCCCCTCAAGTCTCCATTTTGAAGTTGGACGGATTTGAAGAGTTGTGAGGTTTTAGTTAACCTCTCTTTTTCTCAATTTTGCATTCAATTCCATTTATGGTGAATGAAGGCAAGTGGGAAGAAGGGGATGAAAGTTTCCTTCTCTCTTCTGATTGGTTCCACCATTCTTGGAGGTTTGCCTATTGAGGAAAGGCCTTGGACTAAGTTTTAGTTGATCACCAACTCTCTAGATTTGGAGACCAGAATTGTTGGAAAGCTTAGGAGAAAGTTAGCATCAAAGGGATTCATGTTTGCAGATACTCAACACACTTGGAGAAAGGTTGGGCTTTGTGTTATGTTTGTTATTTCATATTTTGTATTTGTTTTTTATGTATGTGTTCTTGAGCTTGGACTTCCATTAATGGAGTCCATGGCTTTTTATCCAGGTTTTAGTTTAAAATTTTAAGTTTTATAAATGTTTTTTTTTATTCGTATTTGCAATTTGGGGATGGGATCTTCAAGGTTTACTCACCCTAGGAAGGGTGGAGTAACCTTGAAGGGGGTAATAGGAAGTAGACCTAGGATGTGCAGAGTCTCCCATGTGTGGAGGGATAAACATGGCGTTCCAGGATACCCATGATGCCAAACATAGCCTATGGGCACTTGGGGGCCATAAGGAGGTTGAGACCGCATCTCTTGGAGATGGTCTACCCAAGTCCATGTGTGGCTTGGGATGTTTTATCATGTTGTGGCTTCTCCTCCTGGTAGTCCACCTCTACCCTATTTTCAGAAAGACCTCTAGGAGGTCTTCCTATTGTTATATCCTGTTGGGAATTGATTTAGTGTAATCTTGTTCCTGATTATTTTCCCTATTTCTTGATTGTCTGTTTGTTATCCTATTTCATATTGGATCCCCTAGCTCGGGGGTGGCCTTGAAAAGACCTAGGTTGGGAGGTGAGCCTTTGTGGTCAACGTTGCTTATACAGGTACCCAATGACACAGGGCTTGTAAGATTAGTGGACTTAAAGAAACTCCAATTTTGTAATCTTGTTAAAATTTTTCGTTTCATGTGCAAGTTTAAAATGGAATCAAGGATTCCTTGTAATTCGAAATGTTGGAATTTTGTAATTTATTCATGGAATTTGGTTTATGGAAACTTCACACTTATGATTTATGATTGATTTTGGCACATGTGTAATTAAATAGATAAATAAGTAAATACATTCCATTTTTATATGTGCAAGAGTTATTTGGACTCTTAGAAATTTTTGTGAACAAAATTATACTCTATTGTGGAAATGAAATTAGAATTATATTTTGGTAAGAATTTAATCAAGTATCATTATTATTTTATCTCAAAATTGTTGTTATATGTTGCACAAGTGAACAACAGGCTATATGGGTTATTGTATGTATCGTTGTTATAGAATAATTAAAATAAACTTTATTGTAAAGAATGTGAGGAATTTATTTTAAGTTATATTTCTATAGTTAGAATTTTTTTTTAAATATATCAAAAAAAAAATGATCACAATAAAATTTTTATTAGTTCAAGATGTTTATCTTGAATTATGGATTTCATTTTTAAAATTAAAGGTTTAAAAAAATATTTCTATACAGCCCCTGTTTGAAGATTCAGGTTTCCTAATTTTACACCAGTAAAATAGAGTCGATTAAATTAATATTTTCATGTAAATATATTATAAATAAATTAAACCTTTATTAAAATTTGTTTTTAAATAAAAAGAGGCCTATTAAAAAAATGCACAGGGTGCATGTATCAAAAATATATATTATTAAAAATGTTATTAGTGGGGGCGGGAGGGCCGAAGCCCAGTCCCAAACCCCCACCCGTGGAATCCTTCCGGTGCCCCTTGTTGCAGTGGTGACAGATGGCGGAGGCTGGGCGATGCCCTCTCCATGCCCCACCACTGTTTACACAGTGGCAGGCAGGAAGAGGCACCGTGCCATGCTTCCCCCGCTACGTCGGAACCTGCCACCTCTCTGCGTAACCACCTCCGCCAATGCCTTCTCTCCGTCATTCCCCGCCTAGCTCGAAACACCGCCGCAACCACTTCTGCCGCCTTACCCCAGCTCGCCACTGTCCAACACCCTCGGCCTGCGATCTTCGTATATTCGAGGGTTTAAAAAATTAGAAAAATCAAATTTATTTTTTTGCTGTATTTGTAACATACAAATTTCGTATGATACATAACGTTGGTGATTTCTTTTAAAAAAACAAACACTATCATTTTTAACTATTAGGGTTCAATGAACATTGCCGTTACGGCAATAGATCTTATCAATTATATATTCAAATTTTTTTTAGTTTAAACTTTTATGCATAAGTTTAGTATAAATTAATTATGTATATACTAATGTGTTATTTTAAGTATCGATTTAAATCATATATAGATGTTTTTCTTTAGTGTATATTGCTTTATATTTAATTAATAACTTAGATATTTTATCGATTAGGGAATCTTACCTATTCCTTAACTTGTAATTTATACCAAACTTGGACATATTCGTTATCTTTGACTATCGTCAAGCATAGTTGACTTTTAGTCAACAATGGTCAAACCTTCTCTAATCATCTTGAGATTTGAATTAGTGGATCCCCTAATACCCTAGAACCTAGGATTTCAGTTTCATGTTGTTTTGAGAGGGTTGACTTTTTGGTCAAACCCAGTTGACCTTTTTGGTCAACCATCTCAGGTACATGTTTTATCATTACCAATTGTATCATTAACCTTAGGATACTTTGTTTAGCTAAATTTTGACACAGTTGACTTTTTAAGTTGACTTAGTCAAACCTTGGACATCAACTTGATTTGCGTGTCCAAATTTTCCTTGATACTTTTTGTTTATTTTCAACTCGATCGCACGTACTTTGATGTGTAGTTGACTTATAGTTGACTCAGGTTGACTTTTAGTCAACTATCTCGATTTGTGTGCCGATCAAAGTTAGTAGCTTTAGGAAACTTGTATCTTGTTTAGAGACTCGTGTCAGGATAGGACTTGCTCTCTAGTTGCGTAAGTACGTTTAATATGCTGATTAGTATGTTTAGGAAAAATTTTCATAACTATGTTTTGCTCAACTTTTGGGCATGACAAAATAAGTATGCAACCTTTCATACTAGGCTCTAGGTGCTTGCTTTAAACCATATAAAGCTTTATATAGTCTACATACCATATATTTCCTATCTGGATCAACAAACCCTTATGGTTGTTCAATGTAGACCTTCTCTTTTAGTATCCCATTCAGAAATGTAGACTTAACATCCATTTGATAAACTTTAAACTTCTTATGTGTTGCATATGCAAGTAACATTCTGACTCCTTCTAGTCTATAAATAGGTGCAAAAGTCTCACCATAATCTACACCTTCCTCCTGTGCATACGCCTTGCATACAAGTCTAGCTTTATTTCTTGTAACCTTTCCATTTTAATTCAGCTTATTTCTGAAAATCCATTTAGTACCGATAACATTATGATCCTTAGGCCTAGGTACTAAATTCCATGTCTTGTTTTTCTCTATCTATCCAATCTCTTCATTCATTGCATTTACCCATTCTTCATTCTCCAATGCAACCTTAACATTTTTTCAGTTCAAACTCACAAACTAAGCATGTACCTTGTCTTAACTTACTTCTTGTCGTCATGCCAGCTTGCTTGTCACCTATGATTTGGTTCTTAGGATGATGTCTTCTAATAAATCTAGCAAGTACTTGATATCTTCTTTGTTGTTCATCCTATTCAAGTTCATGTGCTTTCTTGGTAGCTCCTTCTTGATCGTCAGTTTCTCTTTTCTCTTCCTCGATGTTGTTTTCCTAATGTCCGGTTGACACAGTTTGCGGCTATGGTAGGTACTCTAGTTGTTCAATGTAAGTGAATCTACCATAGTCTTTTGGATCCCTAGTGCTTTCTTCACTGTTATTAGTATCAAATTCATCAACCCTGACATTTGTACTTTCAATCATTTTATTTGTAACTTATTCAGACACTTGTCATCTTTTCTTTTAGTGGAATATCCAAGAAATATCCCTTCATCCTCTTTAGAGTCAAACTTTCCATTTCTTTCATCATTTAGAATAAAACAGTTTCTACCAAAAATTCTGAAGTAACTTACAGTCAGTTTGTGACAAAACCATAGCTCGTAGGGTGTTTTGTTTATGTCCTTCTTCAATTGTACTCATTTCATAACATAAATAGTTGTGTTGAATGCTTCTCTCTAGTATATTTGAGAAAAATTCTTCTCCAACATGAGTGTCCTTTCACAATCAACGATTGATCTATTCCTCCTTTCAGCAATACCATTCTGCTGAGCTGTTCTTGGTGCAGAAACCTATCTTTTTATACCATGCTCATTACAATAGTTAGTAAATTCATTAGAAATAAATTCACCACCTTTGTTAGATCTCAAGCATTTCAGTTCCTTCCTAGTTTCTTTCTCTAATTTTTCTTTATACCATTTAAACATCTTAAATGCCTCTAATTTCTCTTTTAAAAACGTCATAGTCATTAATCTAGTGTAATCATCAACAAATAGAATGAAGTATCTATGTCCATAATAGCTCTGTGTTCTTATGGGACCACATAGGTTGGTGTGAACTAGCTCCAAAATTCTCTTTGATGAATAGTCTTTACTCTTAAAACTAGATTTTGTCATTTTACCCTTTTCACATTCATGACACATAACATGATCTGGATTTGCTAGGCTGGGTAGACCTCTAACCTTTTTCTTTCTATTGATTTTAATGATGTTATCAAAGTTTACATGACATAACATTTTATGTCATATCCATGCATCCTCATTTTTCATTATTAAATAGGAAGACTTATCATAATCAAGATCAAATAAGTTACCTTTCATTTGTGCTCCTGTTCCAACAACTTTTCCTCCATCATCAAATATCTTTACCTTCTTTCTCTCAAAAGCTACTCAGTGACCTGATTTGTTAAGTTATGCCACACTTAGCAGATTATAATTTAGTGCTTCTACCCAATAAGCATTATCACATTTGATTTTATCATTTATCAGTAAAGATCCCTTTCCTCTAACCATACAAGGTGTATCATTACCCGTTTTTATAGATCCTCGATTATATTGCTCAAGATGATAAAAATTTTCTTCATCACCAGTCACATGATGGGTAAAACCACTATCAATGATCCATGTATCATTTTTATTTACTTTAGAAATGAGTCATGTCTCTACATACCTTTCTTCTTCCTCAGAATCATCCTTCATCACAACAAAAACTACTTCAACATCATCATCTGTGTCGATCTCGGTATCATTCTCTTCAACAATGTAACATACCTTTTTTCCTTTATCATTTTAATCTCGATTATCTCTGTTGTAGTGTCGGTAACTTCTATTTTTTATCCTCACATAGCTTCCTTCACAAGATTTATCCTTTTTTCTATCATCTTCTTTCCTATTTGAGTATCTAGCAAAAATATGACCAAATTCTTTGTAGTTAAAACATGCTAAAGGTCATTTACCCCTATATCTACCTTTACCTTTAGGTAATCTCTTGGACATAAGAGCTTCAAGATCATCAAGCTCATCATCAATATTAGTATCATTATCATCATTATTACTTCTACTACTAGACTTACCAATCTTCAGAGAAGTCATGAAAGTAGACTCAATAGACAGTACACCACTATTATCATAGTTGTTTAGTTCAAAAGTTGTTAGCTTACCAATTAGATTATCAAGAGTGAGAGTACTACTAGGTATAGACCTATTTTCATGTATTTCAAATATTCTAATTGCATAAATTTAGGAAATAAAGTCCATAGAATTTTACTTACCACTATATCTTAATCAATGACACCACTAGATCCTCTGATAGCATTAACTACCTCCTTTATTAGGTTTGTATACTGCACTCCATTTTCTCCTTCCTTCATTTAAATATCATCAAATCTTCCTCTTAAACTTTCAACTTTGGCTCTTCTGACATTTCCATCACCACTATAAACTTGAGTAAGTTTATCCCACATTTCCTTTGAAGTAGGGGAGTCCTTGACATCTGATAGAGTAGCAACAATCTCCATCATAGTAACATTATGCTCATGTCTATCTCTCAATTGATCAAGAGTCAAAGGTCCTGTAGGTGGTGCTAAGTGGCCATTATCCAATAGGGTGAGGGTAGAATTCCCAATCCTAGATATATGAAGTCTCATTCAGCTTTTCCATATTGTAAAGTTGTCCTTATTCATCTTTGGCACTTCCCTCTTATACATTTTGTGATCTTTCTACTAAAGTCCTTAAAACTCTACTCCAAGTAACCAATATGCTTTGATACCAATTGTTAGAATAACTGAGAGGGGGGTGAATCAGTTATCCATAGTCCCAAATTAAAAATGTATCACTTAAAACAAATTCATCTAATTCTGCAGCTCGGTAAAAAAAGAAATACTATATGTCTGTGTAATTACTGATTACTAGTTAAATGCTCATAGTGATTACTGACCAAATAAAATATGCAACATGTAAAGTCTCATATCCAAACAATCACCACATAAACACATAACACAAAAGATTTAACATGGAAATCTTGCAAAGGGAAAAACCACCTGGGATCGATAACCCAAAAAAATTTCACTCTTCTAAAGTGAGCTCAGTGAAGAGCCAACCCTATTAAAGGTTACAAAACACACTATAAGGTGTGAGTTTGTTAGAGGATTTAACACTAATAGTTAACACTGTAAGGTGTGAGCTTGTATGAATGACATATAAGAATTTCAAGTCCACTCTGTTCAGATATTTTATTTGTTAACCATTGTTAAACTAAAATAGTAGGTGATCTTATTACAATACAACTTGATTTGTAGATATTCAGATCTATTCTAAGTCCATACAATCCTCTTATCAATATTTCTTATTCAGTTCATCAACATTCAATAACTTACTATCCCTCGATAAAGCTCTCTAACACTCGGTACAATTTTGCAGTTTGGTTCTTCTTCAACCAGTCTAATCAAGCATGCATGAAGCTTGTTTACATGATATCTCCGTAGTCTCCTTCGGGCATAAGTTTCATTGTGAAACCCTAGTCTCTTAAATAGACAAGTAAACCATTTTCTTTTCGTGCATTAGATTTTGCTACTTAATCTCCTTCATTGATTTTTTCACTTAAACCTCCCTCAATAGTTGTGTCAATGACTCATTTCAATTCCATCCTTTAGATCATCTTTGAATTTTGTTAGCCCTAGATCTCACAACAAACTTTCTATTTCCACCTCGTAATCATACACTTTACAACTCATCAATTTTTGTCAGCTAAAATTATCATATACTTCTTTTGTTCATACTCGGTTAACAAAGAAATGTGTTGGTGAACACAAGATCAGTTGATAGTGTCAATCAATATACACTACATTGAGTCGGTGTATGCTGGAATGCTTTATTAACCAACCACACTACTTTGTAACATTTTGCTTCTATCTTCATAACAGATTAATGAAACATAATCAAGTCAACAATATGAATTCATAGACTCATCAATCAGTTACCAAAAGTATTCCTTATCCTCATATGTCATATCCATCTTCCTCCATGTAGGTATCTTGGTTTTTCATCTTTTCTCTCCTTTCTTTATTGATGTTTAGATATTTTCAACTACCATGATAAGTACTGTCAAAGCTATTTAACATCAATGGTAACATAATGATTGATTCAATTATCTTACATAACACTTCAGTGCTCGGTAATCTCTAATCACTTGGACTTCATCAATCAGGTTCTCATTCAGTTGTAGTTCATTAATAAGAAGGTTTACACCTCTAGACGTAATTCTATTTCTGTGAAAATTTTTCATGCAACATATAAGATGGTAATTGATAGAGAAAATGTAAACCTTTGTGAGATATTAGAAATCAACTGGTTGATAACATTAGAAGAATCAAAAAAGAATATTATACATCATTTAGACTTGGATCATACCTTGTATAATTACTTTTCAATCTTACCAAATCATTTCCCACAAGGATTGCATCTGAGTGAAATTTAGATAGATGTACAATGGTGAAGGTTAGTAGCTATTATAGAAAGATACCTAAGGAAATAATTGAAAGTGACATTTCTATAATAATGAATGGATTCCAAAATCATATGAAATAGACATTTAGACTTTCACTCTCTATAGTCAACAAATATAAGAATAAATTCTTTTATTATGGAAGAAACTGATAGAACATGTTTGGAAGTAGTTGAACCTAGAATTCCCTTTATTAAATATTTAGAGTATGAAGTGCATTTTGATTTATTGATAGAATGCATTAACACTTCATGTTGTAGATTTGCCAGTAGACTAGTAGTGACTGTATGTTTTTCATTGATGACAACATATGGTAAGTAGCATGTATAAAATACCTATGTAGTAAGATTTTAGTATATGTAGCATGGACATGTTATCAATGTGATATCATGGGTGCAGAGGTTAACTGTTAGTATAGATAGTTATATAGCATCTTGTGTCAGTAGTGTTCTATGTATAGTTGTCTATATAGTTATCATGGAGCCTTGCATGCTTGGATATATGATGAAGACATCTTAATGATATTACATTCATGCACACAGATTCTGTTGATCAGTAGAAGAGAAGTTATGTAGTGCTATTCACCTATAGCAGTTTTTTGTGTTTGTTCAGAAGAGCCAACAAAGATTATATTTGTTCTAGAGTTGCACCTATCATTTTGGTATGTGCCCTTGGATTTAAGTTTGGAGAAGAGTTAGTGATGTTCAGTTAAGACCACATGAAGTAATTTAGCTTGAGGAGAAAGATACAATTATTTTGGTAGAGCTGATAGTGTGTAGTGTATGTCTATAATTATCTTATTGGATAGGTCCCAAAATGTGTTGCATTCTTAGTATAGCTGATTGAATTATTATTGGAGTTTCTTATGCTTTATCTATTATGATTTCAAGGTGGTTCTAATAGGCTGACTTGATTATATCATTTAGAGGAAAGATATTTATAGGTAGTCATTTGTGATTGCTAGAGTGTGGTTCATAGTTGATTGTGAAGAGCAGAGCAATGTGTGTGAAGTTTTGAACCATCACAAGAAGGTCTATGTGACCAAGTAAAGTGTTTTTTTTATACATTGGAACTGATCTAGACAGCAAGTGTAAGAGCAGTTCACCAGGATTGACATATAGTGTGTATCTATTATTCATAAGGTTGTAGCCTTCACCCCTGTGAATAGTGTGCTCTTGAATAGTGTGTCCTCTCCCCTAATAGGGTTTGACCCTTGACCAAGTCTACTATACTAAATATATTGTAAAGTAACTCCTGACGGGGTTAAGGATCTTCTAACAAGGATCATAATACACTAGTGTAGAATATTAGTGGGTGTTAATTCCCACCGGGGTTTTTGCCTATTTGATTTTCCTCATAACCAAAATATTGGTGTTGTGCTCAAGTGTTCTTTCATTATGTTTATTCTATGTGTTTAGGTATACTTAATTGGATAAAGAATTGAAACTAGTAGATAACTGATTCAACCCCCCGCCCCTCCCTCTCAATTATCTCTTGGGACTATTCCTAACAATTGGTATGAGAGCCAAGTGCCTCAGATAGAAAGTTTAATAGCTTGAGGTTGATCAGATAGCATTCTTTAGAAAATAAAGTCCTAAGTTTGATGGAGAGAATTATCTCGATTAGAAGGACAAGATGGTGACTTATTTTTAATGCATTGCTTATGAAGTTTTTGATGTGACTATCAAAGCAGTCAAGATCCCTACTTTATAAGACCTTTCAAAGGATGATGCTACTAATAAGAAAAAAAAATTATTTCATTAGAATGCAATAGCCAAAGAAGCACTTATTAGTGCCCTATTTGATAGTGAATTTTCAAAAATAAAGAAAGTAGATACAACCCAAAAAATATGGAAGTACCTAGAAGACATATTTGAAGGAGAAAAACAAGAAAAGGATGCATGAAGAAAAACATGGAAGAAAAGATACAATACATTAGAGATGCTACCTAAAGAAAACATCAAAGCTTATATTCAAAGGATCAATGAAGCAGTTGTTGGAAACAGGAACAATGGTGGAGAGATCTCAGAGGAAGATATCATGGACAAATTGATGACTACCCTCACTCCAAACTTTGAAAAAAAGATCAAAATCCTTGATGAGACCATGTAGCTTACATCAAATTTCAAGAGAGAGACTTTGAGCAGAAAAATCTCAGCTTTTGAGATTTCAAGATTGAAGACAGAACCTAAAACTAAGACAACCTTCAAAGAAACAATTCATGGTAAGAAATCTGCAAACACTTCTAGTAATTTTGATGATAATGATGAAGAGAAAACACTAGATGATTTCATTGCTATGATTTCCAAAAGAGAAAAGAAAGAAAAGGAAAATATGAAGGTCAATTGTCATTTAAATTCTTTTCATGTAATAAGATTGGTCACTTTGCATCTAAATGTCCCTTAAGAGATAGAAAGTTCAAAAATGACTACAATCCTTAAAACTCTAAGGAATGTTACTATGCTGGAGATGGAGTTTCAGATGATGATTCAACTGAAGAAGAAATTAGATTTATTGCTATCATAGAGAAAATGAAAAACAAGAAAGATCATGAAGATGAGAAAGACAAACAAGAGTTGGCATTGATTTCACAAGCTGATATAAGGACATACTGGATTATAGATAGTGATTGTTCACATCACATGACATGTGATAAAGACAAATTTTTTCATCTGGACAAATACAATGGTGGAATGGTTAGATTTGGAGATAATACTCCTAAACCCATAATTGGTAGAGGAGCCATCACCTTGGATGGAAAGAACAATACTAATGATGTTCTTTATGTCGTTGGTTTGAAACATAACCTACTAAGTGTTGGGTAGTTACTTGACAAAGGTTAGAGATTGGAATTCAATGGAAACAAGTGCATCATTAAAAACAAAGAAGGAGAAATAATTGCATCAGGATCAAAGACTAAAGGTAATGTTTTTCAGCTTAATCTAGAAGCAAGTTTTTTTGTTGCTAAAGTAGATGACAGTTGGTTGTGGCATAAAAGACTATGTCATATCAATTTTGATAACATAGTAAAGATAAGCAATGTAAAGGCAGTAAGAGATCTACCTAGCATAGAAAAGCCAATTGATACTATATGCAAGGAATGTGTGATGGGAAAGCATGTGAGAAACTCATTCAGGAGCATGCTCAATTTAGTAGAGAACAAGTTGGATCTAATTCATACAGACCTATGTGGACCAACTCAAACAAGATCATACTATGGTGAAAGGTATTTCATTTTCTTTTTTGATGACCATACTAGAATGATGTGGGTTTCATTCATGAAAGATAAGTCAGAAGCATTGGAGAAGTTCAAAATATTCAAAGCTAAGGTTAAGAATGAATCTAGACTAAAGATAAAATGTTTGAGATCGGATAGAGGAGGAGAATTCACCTCTGATAAATTTTATGAGTACTGTGAAGAACATGGCATCAAGAGGTAGTTGAGTGCACCTAGAACCCCTCAGTAGAATGGAATTTTAGAGAGAAGGAATAGGATCATCCTTGATACAGCATGCACCATCATGATTGAAGGAAAAGTTTCACACACCTATTGGAGAGAGGCAGTCAATACAATAGTCTATACCATCGATAGAATTCAATTAAGGCATAGTGCAGAAAAAAAAAACCATATGAGCTATGGTTTGGTAATGTAGCCACAGTAAAATACTTCAAAATATTTGGAAGCAAGTGCTACATCAAGAGAGATGAAGCAGTAGGCAAGTTTGATGCAAGAAGCGATGAAGGTATTTTCCTTGGTTACAATAATAAAAGTAAAGATTATAGATGTTTCAATTTAAGATTGAAAATGATCATTGAAAGTGCTCATGTTAAGATTGATGAAAAGTTTATGATTCAAGAAAGATATCATGATTAATCACCAATGATTGAAGAAGAACCCAGACCCTCCACTAGTGAGATAGTTATTGAAGAAATGTTTGATAGTATTGATGTGTTATTCAATGACCCTAAGACAAGTGAAGAAGAAACTCCTAAGGAAGATGAGACAGCATCACCTAAAGCTCCAAAGTTTACATCTAGAAACCATTCCAAGAAAGACATCATTGGAGATCAGAGTGGAAAAGTCTTAACAAGATCACAAGCAAAGAACTCAGCTAGCAATGAGGCAGTATGCTTACTATCTCAGATTGAACCCTTAAGTGTTGAAGATGCATGTAATGATTCATTTTGGCATGATGCTATGAAAGAAGAACTTGATCAAATTATTAAGAATGACACTTGGGAACTGGTCCCAAGACCTAGTGATAAGAATGTGATTGGAACAAAGTGGATATTCAAAAATAAGATGAATGAAGATGGTACAGTAGTAAGAAATAGAAAGGTTAGTATGTAAGGGATATGCACAAAGAGAAGGCATTGATTATTCAGACACATTTGCACTAGTGAGAAGATTAGAAGCTATTAAGTTGTTTCTAGCTTATGCAACACTCAAAAAATTCAAAGTTTATTAGATGGATGTCACGTCAGCATTCCTGAATGGTGAATTAAAAGAAGAAGTATATATTGAGAAGCCAAAAGGATTTACTCTATCAGACTGACCTGATACGGTATGTGTACACACTAAAATGTGCACTTTTCTAAGTATTTGCTTCCAAGAGAATTCATAAATGGGAAACCTTGAAAACTGACCTAGAGCTCCCTAGGCATGGAGTGCAAGGATATTAAGTGTGCTCTCAGCTCGAGCTATTAAGCCTATGACCTTGCTAGTAAACCATGCAATGGGAGATTCAATGAAGACAAGGGAAAGAATGCCAATATCCTCAAGAATCAATATGAGAATGAAATGCAACTATGCTAGAAATGAGAATGCAAGCTAAGCTATGAAAAGAAAGATGCAAGTGTTACAATCCAAGATAATTAATCTATGTGGGCTAATCTAGAGCATAGAAATGAAGTTAATCTAGGAAAGCATAAATATGAAACTATGATGCAAGAAATGGAAGATGAATGCAAGAATGTCTTCAGAAAAACTCCAAAGTCTCCAAGCAATACTGAAGCATAAGGTTAGTATTTAAAAGATGGATGCTAGAATGAGAGAGCTCTCCTTTTATAAGAAATGAGAAAGAATGGACCATGGAGATTAAGAGGCAAAAGATTTAATCAAGGGTGGAACTTGAAAGAGGAGCAATCCATGTGCACAAGTATCCTCCAATGAGAAAATACAAGTTGACTTTTGTGTCCATATGAGACAAAAAGTGCTTTTTCCCTTTTTATAAAATAAGAATAATGCTTTATTTGTGCAACTTAGGATACGAGGAAAAGTGGGGGTTTTTTATTTAATAAAAGGGGAGGAAACTCCTTTTAATTAAATAAAGACTTAGGATAAGATGGTTAGCCTGTAAAAAATAATTGAATAAATGATGATTTAGCAAAAGGGGCTAATAGTCTAGGTGACCATTTTTGGGTGATTACATTTGCCCCTCTTTGACTAATATGTGATCGATCTAAGAACACATTACATCTAGGAATAGATCAGCCAAGAAGGAAAGTAGAGAGCTGACTCCAAAGAATGAAGTGTAGAGAGATAGAAAATCTTGCATGATCAGCTTGGTAGTGATAGTACTGAACACTTAGGAAAGAGATGGACAGTATTAGGACTCGAGATGAGAACTAGCATGTCAAGTGCAAAGATAGATCAATTGGAGAAAATGGAATGGTCGAGCATATGATCTAGAGAATAGCTAATAGGATATGATGTGTCTACCCCCTCAAAATCAAAATCAAAATTGAAATTAGGTAGAGGGAAGGCAGAAGCAAGAGAAACATGATCAAACCACCAGAAATCATAATCGAAGAGATGAAGCACAATAGGATAATCATCAAGTAATGAAGACATGCCCCAGTTAAGACCTCAAAAAGAGATGAATGAAATACTAGAAGGGTGAGAGAGATGGGGATGAAGAAATGAGGATGCCCCAATAGAGATCGAAGGATCAGGCCTCAAATGGTCAGCCAACTATGCAGAAGAAGGGAAAATTTTGAAATGCAATTTTGACTATCAAGATGAACTTGGATTTTGATTTCAATCCTAAAAATGGATTGAGGACATCAACATTAGCTAGGGGTGCAATTTTCATGTAATTCTGAGATGTTTTGAAAATTGGTCAAAAAAGTCAAAATGGTATATAAGGGGTAAAATGGTCATTTTCAAATTCATTTGTCTTTTGTGATTTTGAGAATCTTAAGAGCTTAGAGAGAGAAGATGGCTCAGAAAATAATAGTTCCAATTCACCGTCATCAATTCAAGCGCGGTCGGTTGCACAACCGGCCTCCTCAGTATGGTGCCCCAGTAAGTTTTTAGAAAAGCTTTCCTTTTTTGAGCATTTAATGTTTTTTAAACATGTTTTTAAAATTTTTGAAAAATTTCAAATTTTCTTGGTGTGAAAGTTCACATGATACTTAAAAAGTATTGCACACTTTGGGAAACTCTATCGTGTGATAGTTCGTGGGACCAAAAAGTATCGCCTGACTATTCAGTCCAGTATTGCATGATAGTAGGTGAAACATCGTACGATACTTAGTGAAATATCACATGGGTCAAGATTATTGCACTACTGTTGAAGAAAGTATCACATGATACTTTTCTTAAAAATAGTGTCACACTAGTTAATAAGAACTATCACATGTTTAAATTTTGAGCAATATGACATGGGTCTAGACAATTTTTGCGTTTAAGTTTTGATGTACTGATTTTAATCATCCATTGTGATATGTTCTAACATCTAAATTAGTTTATGGCTTGTAGGAGACTTTCCCAGAGTTGTTGATTAGAGTGCCGCAAGTGACTGGCTTATGATGTGTCCAAGATCTAGATGATCATAGAAAGGATGACTTGGCTAGCATGGGTTTTGGGTTCCTCCTTGATATGCCCCATATTCAAGCAAATCATGGGTTGTTGACTGGTCTAGCTGAGAGGTGGCACAATGAGAACAACACCTTCCATCTGCCTACTAGAGAGGCAACCATCACCTTAGAAGATGTCTATCAGATACTATGAGTGTTGAGTCATGGAGATCTGGTGAGTATAATCATGTTTCTAAATATTTAGAGGTGTAAAGTTTCCATATGATAAGAAACTGACATGATTTTCTGTTGGCATAGGTATATTACAATCAGGATCCTACTAAGGGGCGGCAGGCCATCCAGGACCTATTCCAGGATGTTACGATATTCAACAGACACCTTAGCTGGGAGCGGTTGATGGAGGAGTATGGCAGGGACTTCCCAGTGCCTTGCATTATTTGTTCTATTATTTCACAGGCCTTGATTACCGACAGGAGTCAAAAGGATTTTCCACTAGGATGGGGCAGGTTAGTAATGGATCTGGTGCCACATCCATGGAAATTATCATGGGGCCCAAACATATTGGTCGATATGTACCATGAGCTTGATGAGATAGTGTACAGAGATGGTAGGATGTGGGCATGTGGAGCCATGCTTGCTCAAATATGGGTGTGGGAGCACATTGTTGTAGTGCACCCACATGTACAGCTGAGGGAGCATAGGCACCCCTACATTTTTAGATATATGGGGTTTATATCATATGCTCATAGCAGTGACCTGACATATTATAGGAGACTCCTAGATGAGTTGACCACTTTTGAGTGGAGACCATACAAGGCTTGCGAGCAGTGGAGTGACAAAGAGCATGAGCTGGGGTATATGTTATGTAGCCAGCCACTGGTAGGCTATCATGGTGAGGTGGTTGAGAGATTTTTCATCACTCACATCTAGAGATAGTTTGGTTGATAGTAGAGAGTATCTACAGAGACCACCACCTATGCTAGGTCTCAAGATGAGGAGGGGCATGGATGGCTTCCAATGTTGAACTATGAGCAGGTAGTATAGGAGATAGTTGGGATATGGAGAGAGCCATGGGACTACCTCATAGGGATAGTA
This sequence comes from Chamaecyparis obtusa, assembly GCA_027943335.1. Classification (NCBI taxonomy): domain Eukaryota; kingdom Viridiplantae; phylum Streptophyta; class Pinopsida; order Cupressales; family Cupressaceae; genus Chamaecyparis; species Chamaecyparis obtusa. The sequence goes on along the minus strand of BSBK01013789.1, from coordinate 97,002 downwards.
GATGTAGGCATAGATGTAGCCTATAGGGAAGAGTGATGGAGACATCCTTTCCCAAGGTTTACTATGCCAAATGAAGACCCACAGGCATAGAGTGGAGATGGAGATGATGGTGATGATGGGGGAGGGAGGGGTGGAGAGAGAGGAGAGGGTTCTAGGTTAGTGGCAGAGGGCATGGAGACATAGGTTAGTGAGCCTTGAGGAGGATGATGTAGTGAGGGTTGTTCATCATAGGGTGGATGCAGAGCAGGAGTAGCTTGCAGGGGGAGGGGATTTGAGACCTAGGATCCAAGCTCTAGAGGTGGAGATGTAGCATTTATGCATCACCATAGCAGTCAAAGAGTAGCAGTTGACAGATCTAAGAGCTGAGCTCGAGCGGCAGGATAGGGCTATACAGGTTGCTACTGTAGAGAGTCGGAGAGAGGCAACATGAGCTACATACTATCTAGGGCTCTATATACAAGTGATACTAGAGGGTCAGAGAGCACCACCCTACTTTGCAATAGCTAGGAGATTGGATATGGTACCAAATATAGTGGTAGCACCACCTCCACCACTAGCTCCACATGATGGAGCTAGCGAGTCTTAGGTTTAGGTTAGATAGATGTATAGAGACATATCCTAGGACTTGATCTAGATTTTTTTTATCCCACATTGTATCATGACATTGTTATATATATGAGATTACTAGATTTATGATATAGCTTGTATATTTTTCCCACTTGTTATATGCTCATATATATTCTCTCTCATAGATGTATGTTTAGTTCTCATGTTTATGATATAGACTCTTGTTTCTAAAAATGATCTCTTTGTTGATATAGATACGATGATAAGATTAAACCCTTGTGATGATAGGAACAAAGATGTGATGTGAAAGGCAATGATCATAAGACATGATCAAGAAAAGGAAAGATGAGTGCAGTTGACCGACAAGTCCATGAAAGATGAAAAAGGAGAGCTCTCTCCATATGCAAGATGAAAAACTAACATGAACCTAAAAATGCAAGCTACTATGAAAAAGTGGTTTAATTGCAAGGTCATGAAACTATTAGTCTCTAATATTCATCATTGAGCATTATTGGTAGCATTGCAAGATCATACAATACAGACTAGTATAACTATGGGTATATGAATATGATCTATATCAGATGAAATGCAGGAATCCCACCTAGGCACCAAAGACATGTAGTTCAAGATGACTAGTGTAGTGAGATTCCTTAAGTTTGATATAGAAAGATTATACTTGCATTGAGACACAAGGAAAGTCAAGATGGCTAGAAGTATGCACTTGCAAACATAGTCAAGGACAATACCTTGTAAGTCCTATTGTCAAGTAGAACCAGCATAAATGCTAATAACAATTAAGACCAAAAAAATATATCCATAAGTAGAGAAATAAATAAAACATGTCCTCATGCCCCAAGTCTTCTAGCTACACATCATCGAAAACCATTAGGGGAAGAACACTCATCAAAGAAATCATCATAGACAACACATGAAGAAAGAAAGTCAAACAAGTCTTAGTAAGTCAAGTGTTTTAAGTGTGTGTGTGTAGATCATAGAGTCAATCTTTGAGTATGACCTCTACGAGTGGAAATATCACTTCATTCTAGACTATGGGAAAACATCTGATAAGTGTTAAAAAACACTTAACGCTAGGGTAGTGTTAAAAAACATAGTTTAGGGGTGGTTTTGAAAAACACCATTTGAACCAAGTGGTCTAAGAAACCCCGATGTGGAAAGAGACCCAAGATAAGCTAAAACAACATGTATGCCCCCTAGACTAAGACAAGAGTCAATTCTAGGCTAGGAGAGGTAAAGTGAGAAGTGGAATGAAGGAGCGCCATGCAAGACTTATAGACATAGCTGCAAGGGTCTCAAGAAACACCTGTTTTCGGGTTTTCACCACTTGATAGATTTTTCATGAATTTTTTCAATTTTTTTGTATTTTTCTACCAAGGTGCCTGTTTCTAGGTTTTCACCAAGGCACTTTTTCTATTTTTTTGAATTTTTTTGCATTTTTTTTTTTTTGGTGAGACATCAAAGTGCCTATTGCTAGGTTTTCACTAGGATGCTCTTTCTTTCAGGACATTATATGCTTTTTAGGATTTTTTCAGCATCATATATGAATTTTTTGAGAATTTTTTAGGATCAATAAAGATATGTACAAAAGAGCTCAAGAACCTTAGGCATAGAACTTTTTCAGATGTAGAGCATTGATAGGCTTTGTAAGCTCTTCTCCCTTAGGTGTAGATAGCTGATAGGCTCCGGACCCAAATGTCACTATGATAATGTAAGACCCCAACTAATTTGGCTCAAACTTGCCTTTATGCTCCTTATTCTGCTAATTCTTGGGATTTTCTCTAAGAACTAGTTCACCCACATGGAATTCTCTAGGATGAAATTTTTTATTGTAGGAAGTAGACATTCTCTTTTGATAACTACACATGTGATCAAAAGCAGCCTTGCAGCATTCTTCCAAAGTAGTGAGCTCATGCACTCTCATGGCCCTTTGGTCTTCATTAGTTTTCAAACCATGGAGATAGACTCTTAGTGAAGGTATTTCAACCTCTAATGGTAAGACAATATCAAAACCATAGACCAAGGAAAAAGGTGTTACACCTATAAGAGTGCAAATAGATGTTCTGTAAGCCCATAGCATAGGATTGATCTACAGAGGCCAATCCTTGCCTGATTTGTGCACTATTCTATGGAGAATTTTCAGCAATGTTTTGTTTGAGGCCTCAACTTGGCCATTCCCTTGAGGGTAGTAAATAGAAGACCAATGTTGTTTGATTTTGAAATTTTTGCACAAGTGCTTTAGGTCTTAGTTCTTAAATTGGCCCCCATTATCTGTGACTATGGAGGAAGGAATACCATAATGGAAAATGATGTGATTCAAAATAAATAGGGAAACATGTTTTCTGGTAGCTACACACAATGGGATAGCTTCAACCCATTTGGTGAAATATTCAATAGCTGTAATGATGAACTTATGCCCACTTGATGAACTAGGACAAATCTTGCCTACCAAGTCAAAGGCCCATTGTTGAAATGGCTAGTAAGTAACAAAGGGAATGAGATCATGTCTAGGAGCATGAATGAGATTCCCATGTAGTTGACATTTTTTGCAGGACTTGGCATATTGAATAGCATCATCTTGCATAGTAGGCCAATAGTAGCCAGCCCTAAGCAATTTCTGAGCAAGTGCAAGACTATTAGAGTGTGACCCGCATATGCGGTCATGAACTTCGGCTAGCACCTTTTCTGACTCCTCTAGTTCTAGACACCTAAGGAGAGTTCAATCTAGACCCTTCTTATACAAGTCACCAGAGATGAGGGTAAAGTGTGAGGCATTATGGATGAGTTGACACTTCTCATTGCACGTTATATTTTTAGGGATAATTTGAGCTTGGAGATAGGAAAAGATGGTGGCATAGCAGGAGGAGTCATGACCGAACATAGTGTAAATGACATGGTCATTAGGAGAATTGTAGGAAGGGTAGTGCAATTCTTCCACCAGGAACTCAAAGCATGGTTTGTGCTCTTCCAGTTGTAGGATGGATTCCAAAGTAGCCATGGCATCAGCAGCCTTGTTCTCAGCTCTAGGAATTTGTTGGAATGTGATACATGTAAAATAATTCCTACATTATTCTATCATCCTCTTGTACATAATCAACTTGTCATCTTTGGTTTGGCACTCGTCATTTACTTGGTTTATGACAAGCTAGGAATCTCCGAAAATATGCAACTTAGGAATCCTCCATTCAAGAGAAAGATTAACTCCATTCAGAAAGGCTTCATATTTAGCTATGTTATTGGTGCATGGAAAGAGAAGCTTGTATGATTTAGGAATGGTGTATCCATGAGGGGTAACAAATAGGATTCCAGCACCAGCACCATTCTGTTTGTGAGAACCATCAATTTTTTTTCTTCCATGTATGCCCTATGATATTCATGATTGAGACATCTGGGAAATCTATCTGAAGAGGAGCATTATCAATCATGGAAAAATCAACCAATTGATCTACAATTGCTTGCCCTTTAATAGATTTTCTCTCGATATACTAAATGTCAAATTCTGAAAGAATCAGCATCCACTTGGCAAGGTGTCCAGTAAGCACAGCTTTAGTTAGGAGATATTTTAAAGGATCAATTTTGGCAACCAGTTGTGTAGTATGTGCAAGCATGTAATGTTTAAGCTTTTGAGATGCAAACACCATAGCTAAACAAGCCTTTTCAATACTAGTGTAATTGAGTTCATAAGCAACCAAAGTGTGACTGATATAATAGATAGCTCATTCTTTTCCCTTATCATCATGTTGTGCAAGGAGAGCCCCTAAAGAATTTGATGTAGCAAAAATTTATAATATCAAGGGTTTCCCTTGGATAGGTGGCATAAGGATAGGAGGTCATGCTAGGTAATTTTTGAGCTGGTCCAGATTCATTTGACACTCCTCATTCCATATACAAGTAGCTCCCTTATGTAAATTCTGATTGAATGGTTGAGCTCTATCAGCTAGCTAAGAAATGAACTGCTTGATAGATTGGTTTGATGTTATGAGGAGGTGGCATCTCCATGATAGCTTGCACCTTTTCTAGGTCTACTTCTATTCCTTTCGCTAATATTATGTATCCTAGTAGTTTCCTAGAAGTGACACCAAAAGCACATTTTTTAGGATTTAATCTGAGTTGAAATCATTCCATGTGGTCTAATCTCAAACTCAAATCAGACAAATGAGTATTTCTTTTTTGTGATTTGGAAAGCATTTCATCAACATAGTCCTCCATGTTTTTGTGCATCATATCATGAAAGATGGTAGTCATGGCTCTTTGATAGGTTGCACCAGCATTTTTAAGTTTGAATGGCATGACATTTCAGCAAAAGGTACCCCATGCACATGTGAAGGTTGTCTTCTCTTGGTCCTCTGCGGTGATCTTAATCTGGTTATATCTAGAGAAGCCATCCATAAGGGAATACATTTTATAGCCTACCATCATGTCCATTGTCATGTCGATGTTTGGAAGTGGAAAATCATCCTTAGGGCATGCTTTATTTAGATCTCAGAAATCAGTGCATACACGAATGGACTTGTCATGTTTGGAAACAAGGACAATGTTAGAAATCCACTTAGTGTAGTCAGTCGCTCTGATGAAATTGGCTTTTAGGAGCTTCTCAAGTTTAGCCTTAACTAGGAATGCCACATGGGGATGCATATTTCTTAGTTTTTATTTGATAGGCTTTACCTCTGGAGCAATAGAGAGATGATGCATAATAAGCTCAGTATCTAAACCTGGCATGTCTGAGTATGTCCAAGAAAAATTGATCTTTTTCTCTTGAAAGAATGTAACAAATTGTTCCTTTTCTTCTAGTGAGATAGATTGAGCCACATGTATGATTTTAGGAGATTCTTCTATCCCCAAGTTGATGGGTTGTGTAGGTTCTATTAGAACTGAAGACCTTTCTTGAGAATAGCTTGGCAAACTACCAAGTACCTCATCCTCGGGTGCCTCAGTGAGGTTTTTACCCTTAGATATGTCTTTATTTTTACTATTTTTAGGTTTAGATACTGCCACAATGTGGTTTTTGCCATCCAACCATTGCTTTTTTCTTTTAATTTTATGACTAAGGTACTTGATATCTGATTCAGTCCTATTTGTTGCTGGTTTGCTAGTGGAAGAAGTAATAGGTTCAATGGCATTGAGGTAGCAGGTGATCTCATAGTCATTTTGAAAGGAAGGCAATATAGGTCTTTGATCTTGGGCAAACCAATCTATGAGATCTGAGTGTATGAGGGAAAGCGAAATGACCAATTCAAGGTTATTGATGCAGGGGATATCATCTCTAGTGATGAGAGAAGTTGAGCCTATAGGGTAGGCCCCAAAAGTATCGAGATCTATATTTGTCATGGAAGGACCAGTGTGGTCCATTAAAGCAATATGTGGATTGAACTCGTCAGACCCTAGGTGTGACTCATCAACTACATTGGGTTAATCACTATAGGTATGAATCACATCAATGTCCATATCTATTGTAAAAGACCCATCTGAGAGAGTGTCCCATTCATATTCATTTGAATCAGTCATGGAACTTCTACTATGATGTTTGCACCAAGAAGGCTTAGGGCACCTAGAAGTAGAGGTATTCATATCATTATGTGTGAGATCTCCTCTTTCTATTAATCGTGCAATATTTCTACACTGTCTATCAAAGCTCAATGACTCATTAGGCACAAAATTTTGACATGTGGAAGCTTCAATTGTATCATCAGTTAGCATGCATTCTCCTCCCCAAAGAAGTGAGGTAGAAGGAAGACAGTCTTCCATTTGGGCCATAGTGCATACTGGCGATTCCTTGACATCTGTATTTGAGTCACTAAGCATGGGAGTATTTCTAGAATATTCAAGGATGTCATTAGCAACACCATATCCTAGACCTATGGTATCTTTAAAAGATCGGCCATCAGTATGACTCAAAGGCTCAATTAGAGCATGCCCATTGTTATTAAAAGGTCTGTGACCTTGATAGCCCATTTTCTATAGAAATTCATAGCCTTTACCATAGCGCTTAGGAGAAATGGGAGTAGCAACTGTCATACTGTCTTCTTCTTCTCTATAAATCCACTCCCTAATAGCTTGTTCTTCTTTTTTGGCCTCTAAGGGTATGAATGATTGGACAAATGTACCAAAAACTATTATGGCAGAAGTAGAAGGCTTTTCCTTATTTGAAGGTCTACCATAGGACATAGGAGAAGTAGGCATAGTAGCAATAGAGTCCAATGTATATTCCCCTATACCAATACACATCATCTTTAATTTTTGCTCAGCAATAATGAGAGATGCATTATGATCATGAGAAGGCTTGTTATGAGGAACAAACATCTCAACAATAGTTAGAGGATTGATAGTGATAGTATTGTCCCCAGGAATCACAATCTTGGCTCTATTATGTGGAAACTTGACACATAGATGATAAGTGGAAGGGATAGCTTGCATTTCATGGATCCAAGGTCAACCGAGAAGAATGTTATATGTGAGTGGGATGTCCAACACTTAGAAAAAAATATCTTTCATGAGAGGGCCCACTCGGATAGGAAGCACAACAAGACCTTTAGAAGATCTTTCCACATCATCGTATGCTTTTATGGTAATATTTCACCTAGGATCTACGGCCAATTCAGACAATCCCAACTATTGCACCACATGGAAAGAAACAATATTTATCCCAGCACCATTGTCTATCAGGACTCGACGGACTTGGGTATTGTAGATGAGAACTTCAATATGTAAGGCCAGATTATGAGGGTGACTAAGAGATGTGTCATCTTCTATAGAAAAGGATAGGTAGTGGGGAGATGTGATGTGGTTGACTATAGCTTGGAATCGATCTGGATCAATGTCATTGGGAACATTTTCTATATGAAGAGCTTTCTCAAGGATCTCTTTGTGCAAAGGGGATAGCTCAAGCAACTCAAAAATGGATATATAAGTAGGTGTCCATTGTAATTGGTGTACAAGGTCATAGCTAGACAAAATTGAAGGAACTGCTTGTTTAGAAGAAGAAGCTTTCTTGGGATCATGCACGGTTTTAAGGACAATTTTGGCTTGCCCCCTAGTAACAACATTTACTGTCTCACTTCAGGAAGATGAACCATTCGGTGTTTGTAAGACCAACTTTGGCATACCATGATTGGCATTTTTATCATCTTGAGATCTCACCATAAGAACATTCTCAACAGGCTCTATCATGTTGATCACAGGTGAATTAGGAGTATATGTATAGTTGATCTTTGCATCATGATTCTTCTTATTTGCTTGAGAGGATTCTTCTTTCTCATATTCAGGTATGGGAGTCTTGAAAGATTTGTGATCATAATTTTTAACTAGGCCATCTTTGAGTACTATGCCTCCATCAATAAGATCTTGAATGGCATCTTTAAGCTTAAAACAATTGTTTATCTCATGTCCCTTATTGCTATGATAATGGCAGAAATGATCTTCTCTCCACCAATCAGGCTTAACTGGTGGATCATAGGGATGAGAATTGTCAGGAAACATAAGATACTTGTTGGAAACTAGATACTTGTTGGCAACTAGAGTCTTAAGAGTTGTAAGATACTTGTTGGCAACTTAGTGTAGACTCGTCATTGATATGTCTTTTTTGGCTTGTCTACATGTTGAGGCTTAGGAGCACTATGAGCATTGGCAGCCTCTTGTTTTTCTATTGCATATATAGCATTAGAGAGGTTGAAAGTAGGTTCTTTGGATTTTGGGACATCCACAACACCATCATTAACAACATACTTGTTTTTATTCCAAGGTTTTCTTTTGTCCTTTCCATTGCCCCTAGTATCTTTATTAATAACAATATCCCCCTTTCTTATGGCCACATCTTCAATCTGATATGCACTTTCAACCATGTCATTGAAAGAGGAGAACAGTTGTTTCCTTAGATCATAATATAGTTCTGGCACCAGTGTCTTGATGAAAATGTCAATCTTTTCTCTTTCATCTAGCTGTCGAGGATATCAAGAATATAATGACCTCCAATGTTGTAAGTGGCAAATGGCTCACCTTGATTTTTCTTTAGAGCACTAAGATCTATCATGGTGATAGGCTATTGGATGTTGTATGAATAGTGCTAGGTGAAGCACCTAACCAACTCATCAAAAGTTTTAAGAGGTGGTGTCAACTTTGAAAACCATTCTAGAGCTTGTCCTCTTAAACTTCTAGGGAACAATCACAGAAGAAATGTGTCTTCATGAAGGAAGTCCATGCTAAGAGCATAAAAGTGATGCACATGGTCATGGGGGCCACTATTTCCATCATACTTTTCATATTTGGGAGCCTCAATATCCCTAGGAAATGGGACCATGTAGAGACTCCTATCATAAGGAAGAGCACAAATAGATTCTATGAAAGAAACCTTTGGAGGTTCCTTTTCTATTGAAAGTTGAGCAAGATGTTGATTTTTTCATTGCAACTCATCTCTAAGGATTTCCAATTCAGTTGGTACTCTTTCTTGAATGATCTAGCATACATCATAGCTAGGAGGGAGCTTGTATCCCCTAGAAGTCATGTATTGAAAGTATTGATCTCCATTTCACTCTAAAAGTTTAAGCATCATACATTGGGAGGCTTCATCTTGTTCAAATCTCATAATCTCTTCACTAGAAACCTCATCATTGGCTTCTTCATCATGCTAAGAGGGAGGAGGTCTAGGAGGTGAAGAAGGAGTAGAAAAATTCCATCTTGGAGGAGATCTTGGTGGTGTGTTGTTTCCATAGTTACCCAAAGTACCAAAAGGATGGGGTCTATATTCATAGCCACTAATCTCAGGTTGTTCTTGAGACATCCCCTTCATAGCCATGCACCTAGTAGCATCCATTTTGTCTAAACGTGCTTGGTTGTCCTTATGCTCAAAATGTTGTTGCAAATGGTGAAACTTTTCTTGTTTAGTCTGAGTGAGTGAGAGACTATCTGTACTTTTGGAGGTATTGAATGCGGAAAAGAGGAAGCCCCTTTTGTACCACAGGGTGGCTTTAGAATCCTTGGATTGGTTAGGACTAGAATTGTCATTGCTAACTAGCACTCATGAGCATCTTGTGGGTGAGGGTAACTACATATAATTGAATGGAGGGTGACTCCCTTGCTTGAATTGAGACCGAGTTGAAACTAGCATGAAAAAGGAATATTGGTTGACTAATAAAATGAGACAAATTTTTTCAGATATTGAGATAAGCAAAGCCAAAGAAGATCACTTGTCAAGATAGAACAATAAAGATGGCTAGTCAAAAGTTTTCAAGAACTTACAAAAATCAATTGACTCAAGTTGAGATATGAGTAAGAAGCTAAATTAGCAAGTAGCTAAAGAGGTAATCGTAATATGACAAGTAATCACAAAGTAGCATTTGGGAAACTCAAATCCAATAGTTTTAACTCATTTCCTCAGTCTAGAATAGACTTTAAACATGTAGATAACAGACTAGGGTCAAGTAAAAATAGGAAAAGATACTCAAGAAATGAAATTTCAAATTTGGTAGTAGTGAGACAGCAAAAGGATTCTGGGCGATAGTTTCTAGGCAAACAGGGTGACAAAATCTGACCAGGTGATACTTCTGACAGAGACCGAGTGATACTTTCCAGGTAGCCTGTGTAATAGAATCCGAGCAAGTAGGGTGATAAAAAACCAAGAATGAAGTATCATACGATAAATTTTCAAATAGTGTGTGATTGGTTTTCAGTGTCGTACAACTCTTGACAAGTGAGCGCAAAAAGTCTCAGTTTTGGAAGGTGATTTTGTCAATTTTACAATTTGATGGGTAATTTATTGATTTAAAACATAGTGAAAACAATATTCAGGTAGGTATGCAAATAGTAGGTGATTAAGCATGTCATCAAACACTTGTGCAAGAGAAGAAGCAACCTTGCCAAGACAAACAATTGGGATATCAAAATGAAAAATTCTATGAGCAGTACCGCGATGTTTATATGTTCAAGAATGTTTGCACAGCTAGATCATAGGGAGAACACTTCAAGAACTTACTAGCCTAGAAGGAAAAAGGCTCAATACTTAGCAACTTGGCCCACACTTGATGTTCCGTTGCCTCACACAAAGTTGTTTCCCACAATAGATGTTGGCTTTGTCATGGAGGTGTCAATGACACAACCAAAGGAACATAGATGGTGAGTAATCTTGGGGTGATCCAGGTTATTCCACTTGGATCAATCCTTGCACCAAGAAGCTAAGTGTAAAAATATGGTGGCCTCTACCTATGGTTCTTAGTAAGGGCTTCCATTTGTAGTACCTCCCTTGCTCCCCGAAGGGACTCCTTGCCTTGTGGCAAGTAACAGACCTCGTAGCCACAAGAGTACCTTAAGCATTCTTGCTCAACATTTTCCTCATGGTCACAATCTCACAAGTACTCACATCAAGTGAAGACAAGCACTACATCTACCAAGGTTTTGTGTCCTTGATAGCCTTGAGTTTATAATGGTTTGGAATAGCCAGCAATAAGCTTGTCCCCACTTGGGTCATTCCTCTTGATTGCTCAAGAGAAGGCTTGCTAAAGGATCCTAATGCTAAACAAAGAGTGGATTGATTTTTGAGTGTCAGGATTTTTAGTTCACCTCAAGGGTGAAGAGCATAATCTCCTAGCTCAAGAATCTCTCCCAAACACACCAAACAAAAAGTTCAATTACCCTCTTATTTTCAAAATCTAAAAGTGGGTTAGGATTTCTAGTTCACCACAAGGGTAAAGAGCATAATTTCCTACCACCAAAAGACTCCTACAACAAGATCTTAAGTGCCTAAGAAATGAAACAAATAGTAAATGTCGCACTTAAAAGGAAAGTAATAAACAAGCAATTGGTTGTTTTTAGGCATTGGGCAGCCCTGCAAAACACAATTAGTAGCCCTTTTTCCTTTGAAGCTTTGACATGCGATCTTTTTTACAATTTTTTTTTAAGTAATGAAGGTACCTACAAGCACAAATTTTTAGCCCCAAAAAGATTTAGAAAAATAAAAGAAAGTAAAATCTACAATTAAACCACTGTCTAACTATAGCAAGTCAGAAAACTGAAACAATCAAGCCAAACTTTTGCAAAGAAATGATCAAAACCAGTCACTACTAGACCTAGGTGACAGTACAGTCACTAGAAGAATCATACAATATTTTCCAAGCTACCAGTACAATATTTCTTTTCTGGGTGACACTTCTCACTGTGCTTGGGTGACATAAAAATGTATGACTGGGTGACAAAACTTGTAAAGCCGTGCAATATTTTTACTGGAAAAATATTGCACAGCTATAGAATAAATTATCATACGATACTAGCAAACTATCATACAATAATCTATTAAAAATTAGAGAGCCTAAAAAAAAAATTTAAAAATGAAGAAAATAAAGTGCGAAAATGCATAAAAGGAAGGACAAAATGAAGTTGTTTTGCCCCCGGTAGATGCCAAAAATGTACACACTAAGATGTGCACTTTGTTGGAAACTACAATTGAAGCAATTGTTGTATTGTCATTGATGTCAAACCTTAACTAGTAACACTATTGCTACTTAGGAAAGTACTATATATATTGTGAGAAGGGAAAGAGAGGATGGTAACAATAGCACCTAGGGAAAGGTTGAGTTATCTTGATATTGCAAAGTGTACTTGACTATGTTGTACAATGATGGGACAATGTATTGTTTATCTTAGTAAGATTGAAGAGTAAACTAGTAGGCTTAACCGAGAAAAAATGAAGAAATCATGTTTAAGCTGATTTATGTTAGTGTCGATCGAGTTAGTGTATGCCGAGCAAAAATCTAGTGTCGAATGAGTATCGGTTAATTACCGAGGAACACAGTCTATGCCGAGGAAATAGTTTTAGTAGTGACCGAGCATTTTACATGAAGATGGAGTGGATGATCACAGTATTGACCAAGGATCAACATTTTTATATTTGAAGAGAATTTAAATTTTGAGCCGACATTGTTGAATTCTTGGATTATGTAAAATGTGTTGACTTTATTTATTGATTGTACGAAAGCATTTAATGTTTTGTAAAATGTTTTATTTTAAATCTTTATGAGATTTGAGATGATTCTAGAAGAGGAGACAAAGAAGATGAAGTGGGTAGATTCAATGAACAATGAATCTAACCTAACCATAAGATCTACTAAGGAGATTAAGTGGCAAAAGATAAGTTAACCTAACAGAGAAAAGTATTAAGGGAACCTAAACATTAGGTATGAAAATGTATGGGTGAAGTAGATGCTAGAAGAACAATAAGTTTTATTGACTATACAAGTGAAAAGGCTGAAGGAGAAGTGCGGTGATTGCTTGAAGAAAAGTTTCGAGAATATCAGAGATGGAGATGGAAAAGTTTCAAAGTCAGTAAACCAGCATTTGTGTATGGAATTGGATCTAATATTTGTAAAGTGAGTTGTATGTTTTTCAGATCAATACTATTGGTACTTTCTAAACATTATAATAGTCAAAATCCTTTTAACAAAGGTTGACCTAACAGTCATATGTTAAATTATTTGAACAAGGTTGCATTCTAATGGAGTGTATGTAAGTCCTATAACAAGGCTCACTTTTAATAGGGTGATTGAAATCCTTTAACTGGGTCGCACCTGATAGTGTGTATTGTAACCTTTGATAGGGTTGGCTTTTAACCAAGCTCACTTCAGAAGAGTGAAAATAATAGTAGCATGTTACAAAGTGGGTTTTCCCATATTGGGTTTCCACTATAAATCCTTGTGTCAATACTTGTGTGAATATTATGGTTTGAACATTTCTATGTTTTACAAGTTAGTTACAGCTGGGTAGTGGACTGCAATGTTATATGTTTCTATTATTCAATCAGTGATGACCAAGTTTTTTTTGGTTTCTTGATCTTATTTAAAGAGAAGTTTTTGAAGTTATTTTATACATCAGAACCTAAGAACAACTGATTCACCCCCCCTCTTTGTTGTTCTAAATCATATTAACAATTGGTATCAGAGTTGTGTTGCTTATTGGTGTCTATAGAAAATAAGTTTAAAGGGCCTTGAAGTAAATGATCAAGATGTATAAGAAGGAGATACTGAAGCTGAACAAGGAAAACTTCCCTGCATGGAAAAGCTTGATGAAGCTGCATTTGGCCGGTATTGGTGATTCTGCAAAGTACTACATTGAGCATGACTATGTCACACCTATTGCACCTTTGACTCCCAAGGAAATGAGAGCTAAGCAAGAACATAATTAGGCAATGCTGGAAATTGCATCTGCCCTAAGCTATTTGGAATTTGAGGATATTAAGGACTGTACAACTACTAAAGATATGTGGGATAGTGTTGCAAAGATCTATGGTGGTGATCTATATGTGCTGAAAGCTAAAGATGAGAGTCTCAGAGGTAAGTTTGATGGAATGAGAATGAATGAAGATGGAAACATTGCAAAATATTATGGTAGAATAAAAGAAGTTGTGAATGCTATTAGAGGAGCAAATGGAACTATTGATGATGAGACCATAATTGGAAAAGTGCTAAGAACTCTACATCCTATATATGCTATTCAGATCTCAGCTATTCAGGAATCTAGATGTAACTCTAGAAATGTGCTTACCTTGGAAGGTTTGATTAGCAAATTGACTACTTTTGAACTATCTAATTATGATAATTTCACTATTGGTAGTATTGGAAATGTTAGATCTTCTTTTAAGTAATAGCTAGTTTTGAACAAGCCTAAGAAAGAAAAATAAAGATGCCCCAATGAAAGTGAAAGCGAAAGTGAAAGTGACAGTGACACTTCTGATGAAGATCTTGAAGATCTAGAAGCTCTTATGGCTAGAAGACTAAGAAGAGGAAAAGGAAAATATAAAAGTAAACTCCCTATTATATGTTTTTCATGTAATAAAGTTAGTCATATAGCTGCTAGATTTCCTAACAGGAAGGATAAAGATGAAGAAAGAAATAGCAGACACAAAGATAGAAGAGATGACAAAGTCTACCAAAGGTAAAAAGACTACAAAGGAAAAGGTAAGAAATCTTGTTACATTGTTGAAAAAGAGACTGAAACTGATAGTGATGATTTTGAAATTGCGGTAGTGTATGTTGCAATGAAAGATGAATCTGATGAGGATGAGAAAACTACATTGATTTCCTATGGGAACAAGAATGAAAAACGGATTATAGTCAATGGTTGTTCACATCACATGACTGGTGACAAAAGTAAGTTTGAGACCTTACATCATTATAAAGGTAAAAGTGTAACATTTGGTAATGATACACCATGTCCTATTAGAGGAAAAGGATTCATTAAACTGACTCATAAAATCTCTTGTGAAAATACTTATTGGGTTGAAGGATTCAATTATAATTTTCTAAGTGTTGCTCAGCTCAATAGAACTGGTTATCAAGTAGAATTTCATCACAATAAAGCTAAGATATTTGATGCTATTGGTGAACTGATTGGAAGTGGTGAGCAGACTAGAGGTAATTTATTCTATCTTGACCTATCTAAAGAAATATGTATGATTGCACAACTTGATGACATTTGGTTATGGCATAAGAGGCTATGTCATGTTAACTTTGACAATTTGGTAGAGATAAGTAAGAAGAAGAAAGTAAGAGGCCTACCTAGATTGAAGAAACCTAAGAATGTGATGTGCAAAGAATGCCAGTTATGAAAAATGACTAAGTCAAGTTTCAAGAGGAAAACATTTACTTCTGAACACATTTTAGATTTGGTTCATACTGACCTTTGTGGAACTATGGGTATACAAAGTTACTATGGTGCTAGATATTTTATCTTGTTTGTTCATGATCATACCAAGATGATGCATGTAATGTTCTTGAAAGAAAAATTTGATGCTTTTCAATCTTTTAAGTGGTATTTGGCTAAGGTTGAGAAGGAGACAAGTAGGAACCTAAAATGTCTTAGATCTAACCAAGGTGGAGAATTTACATCAAATGAGTTCAATCTATTTTGCAATGATAGAGGAATCAAAAGATAGATGTCAACACCTAGGACACCTCCATAGAATGGTATAGTAGAAAGAAGGAACATATCTATTTTGGACTGTGCAAGGACATTATTGATTGAAAAGAATGTGGCACATAAATACTGGAAAGAAGCTATAAGTATAGTTGTTTACACTCTTAACCAGGTACAGATCAAGAAAGGTACAAATCTGACACCCTATGAATTATGGTATGGGTATGCACCGAGTGTTAAATAATTTAGAATCTTTGGAAGTAAGTGTTACATATTGAAAGATAATAGGAATGGAAAGTTTTATACCAAAAGTGATGAAGGCATATTCCTAGGCTACTCCACAAAAAGTAAAGCTTATAAGTGTTTGCACTCTAAAACTAACAAAATTGTGGAAAGTGTGAATGTAAAAATTGATGAGTATGCAGAAAGAAATGAAGCCGATAGTAAAAGAGAATCAGAAGATTATAGATCTTTTGTGTATGTTAAGGATATAGAAGATGCAGGTAATAGACTTGCACCTGATGCCAAGTCTCAGGCAAGCAATGCTGAGCAACAGGAAGCGATTGCCGAGCATCAGGAAAATATTGCCGAGAGAGAACAAGAACATGCCGTGCTACAAGATAATACTGCCAAGTATTAGGAAGAGGTTGCCAAGCATTCAAAAATTGAATCTGACAATCTTGTTGGGGAAGCTTATGAAATAGAGGAGAAAAATGCTAAGCCTATTTTGGAAAAGTATGTAAGAAGACATCACAAGCTTGAACAGATAATTGGAGATAAAGACATTGGAATTCAGACCAGAAGCAAGACCAAGGATCCAACATGCTTACTATGTGAGTTTTAACCTAAGACAACTAAAGAGGAATTAGAAAATGAAGATTGGATACAAGCAATGAATGAAGAGATTGACCAGATTGAGAAGAATGAAACCTGGACTCTGGTGCCGAGACCTATAGATAAGAATGTTATAGGAACAAAGTGGGTGTTTCAAAACAAGTTGAATGAAAAAGATGAAATCACTAGGAACAAAGCTAGGCTGGTATGCAAAGGCTACACATAAGAAGAAGGAAGAGATTATGGGGAGACATTTCCCCCTATAGCTAGATTGGAAGGAGTAAGAACTCTAGTCGCATATGCTACTTATAAAGATTTCAAGGTATATCAAATGGATGTCAAGTCTACATTTTTAAATGGTGTACTGGAAGAAGAAGTTTACATAGAACATCCAGAAGGTTTTATTGATTCAAATAGAAGACACATGGTATGCAAACTAAACAAAGCATTGTATGGATTGAAACAAGCTCCCAGAGCATGGTATGAGAGGTTGCATAACTATCTGATGCAGATTGGATTTTCCAAAACAAATGAGACAAGCAATCTGCACTTGAAGGATGAAGAAGGTAAAGGTATTCTATTGGCCAAAATTTTTGTTGATGACATTATTTTTGGTGGACAAGATGCATTGTGTAAAATTTTTTCAAAAAAAATTCAAACTGAATTTGAAATGAGTATGTTTGGTGAGATCAAATTCTTTGTTGGTTTATAAGTATATTAGATGAAGAAAGGAATTTTCATTACATAGTCTAAGTATGTTAATGAAATACTAAAATTTTTTGGAATGGAAGATGCTAGACCAGTGGGAACCCCTATGATAACTGGACAAAAGTTATCTAAGAATGATGATGCTACAGAAGTTAACCAGACTTTGTACAGATCCATGATTGGAAAATTGTAGTATAATGTACATAGTAGACCAGATATTGCACTAGCTATTGGGATTGTGGCAAGATTCTCTGCCAATCCTAAGGAAACACACATGATGGCAATGAAAAGAATCATGAGATACTTGAAAGGAACTACTGACTATGGGTTATACTACAAGAAGAATGACAAATTTGAACTTAGAGTATACACTGATGCTGATTGGGCAGGAAATGTAGATGATAGAAAGAGCACTAGTGGTGGAGCTTTCTTTCTTGGATAGAGATTAGTCTCCTAGACAAGCAAGAAACAAAATTGCATTTCCCAATCTACTGATGAAGCTGAGTATGTTGCTACTGCAGTAAACTGTTCAAATTTGATATGGATAAAATAGTTGTTGATAGGCATGAAAGAAGAAATCACTGAACCTATTGTTATTTTCTATGACAACACAAGTGCCATCAATATTTTTAAGAATCCGGTGATGCACACTAAGACCAAGCATATAGAAATCAAGTATCACCATTTGAGGGAATTGGTATAAGACAAGGAAGTCCAAATGGAATATGTGAATACAAAAGAACAATTGGCAGACATATTCACTAAAGCTTTACCTAAAGAAGCTCATGAGTATTTGAGAAGTCAATTAGGGGTCCTTCCCCTAACTGAGATTGCCTAGTCAAGCTAGGAGCACTGCATCAAATATGCTACAGCAGAATAATTGACAAATTGATGCAGATGATTGTCATACTTTAGGACTGTCCTAGAGCTATGAAGAAGAAGCAAAGACAACAAATCAGTCATAAGAAAGATGACAGAGGGAGAAACACTGAGCTGGACAAGATACATCTACATCTGTTGGATGTAAGTTTTAGTTTTTTCTTTGGAATTTTTGTCAAAGAGGGAGATTGAACTGAAATGATACTATAACACATGAACTGAAGAGTAGGGACGATGAACAAAAAAGAAAGATCAGGATAGAAGGGAGATCCAAATACTTCTAACGGTCACAGAAGTGAGATTTATAGATTTTGAATTAGAATGAAGCTATGGATATTATAAATTTCCTCTGATGGACAGATAAGTTTTTGGATTGGTTGGTAATCCATGTGTTATTCAGGTGATATCATATGGAGTTGCCATCAATGCCAAAGAGGGAGATTGTTGGAAACTACAATTGAAGTAATTGTTGTATTGTCATTGATGTCAAACCTTAACTGGTAAGACTATTGCTACTTAGGAAAGTACTATATCTATTGTGAGAAGGGAAAGAAAGGATGGTAACAATAGCACCTAGGGAAAGGTTGAGCTATCTTGATACTACAAAGTGTACTTGACTATGTTGTACAATGATGGGACTATGTATTGTTTATCTTACTAAGATTGAACACTAAACTGGTAGGCTTAACTGAGTAAAAATGAAGAAATCATGTTTAAGCCGAGTTATGTTAGTGTCGACCAAGTTAGTGTATGCCGATCAAAAATCTAGCGTCGACCGAGTATTAGTTAATTGCTACGGAAGATAGTATATGCCGAGGAAACAGTTTTAGTAGTGACTAAGTGTTTTACATGAACACCAAGTGGATGATCACAGTATTGACTGAGCATCAGCATTCTTATATTTGAAGAGAATTTAGATTTCAAGCTGACATTGTTAAATTCTTGGATTATGTAAAACGTGTTGACTTTATTTATTGATTGTATGGAAGCATTTAATGTTTTGTAAAACATTTTATTGTAAATCTTTATGAGATTTGAGATGATTCTAGAAGAGGAGATGAAGAACATGAAGTAGGTAGATTTAATGAATCTAACCTAACCCTAAGATCCACGAAGGAAATTAAGCGACAAAACATAAGTTAACCTAACAGAGAAAAGTATTAAGGGAACCTAAACATTAGGTATGAAAATGTATGGGTGAAGTAGATGCTAGAAGAACAGTAAGTTTTATTGATTGTATAAGTGAAAAGGCTAAAGGAGAAGTGTGGTGATTTCTTGAAGAAAAGTTCTGAGTAGATCAGAGATTGAGGTGGAAAAGTTTCAAAGTCAGTAAACCAACATTTATGTACAGAATTCGATTTGATATTTGCAAAGTGAGTTGTATGTTTTTCAGATCAATACTGCTGGTACTTTCTAACCATTGTAATAGTCAAAATCCTTTTAACAAAGGTTGACCTAACAGTCATATGTTAAATCCTTTGAACAAGGTTGCATTCTAATAGAGTGTATGTAAGTCCTGTAACAAGTCTCGCTCTTAACAGGGTGATTGAAATCCTTTAACAGGGTCACACTTGATAGTGTGTATTGTAACCTTTGATAGGGTTGGCTTTTAACTGAGCTCACTTCAGAAGAGTGAAAATCATAGTAGCATGTTACAAAATGGTTTTTCCCATATTGGGTTTCCACTATAAATCCTCATGTCAATACTTGTGTGAATGTTTTGGTTTGAACATTTCTATGTTTTACTAGTTAGTTACAGATGGGTAGTGAACTGCAGTGTTATATGTTTCTATTATTGAATCAATGATGATCGAGTTTTTTTTGGTTTCTTGATCTGATTTAAAGAAAAAAATTTGAAGTTATTTTATACATCAGGACCTGAGAACAACTGATTCACCCCCCCTCCTTATTGTTCTAAATCATATTAACACAGTTCTCTAAGTCTTTGCTTCCAAGAGAATCCATGAATGGGAAACCTTGAAAAATGAACTAGAGCTCCCTAGGCATGGAGTGCAAGGATATTAAGTGTGCTCTCATCTAGAGCTATTAAGCCTATGACCTTGCTAATAAACCATGCAATGGGAGATTCAATGGAGACAAGTGAAAGAATGCCAATATCCTCAAGAATCAATATGAGAATGAAATGCAACTATGCTAGAAATGAGAATGCAAGATATGAAAAGAAAAATGCAAGTGTTACAATCCAAGCTAATTAATCTATGTGGGCTAATCTAGAGCATACAAATGAAGCTAATCTAGGAAAGCATAAATATGAAACTATGATGCAAGAAATGGAAGATGAATGAAAGAATGTCTTCAAAAGAAATCCAAAGTCTCCGAACAATCTTGCAGCATAAGGATAGTATTCAAAAGATGGATGCTAGAATGAGAAGAGAACTCTCCTTTTATAAGAAATGAGAAAGAATGGACCATGGAGATTAAGAGGCAAAATATTTAATCAAGGGTGGAGCTTGAAATAGGAGCAATCCATGTGCACAAGTATCCTCCAATGAGAAAATAAGAGTTGACTTTTGTGTCCATATGAGACAAAAAGTTCTTTTCCCCTTTTTATAAAATAAGAATAATGCTTTATTTGTGCAACTTAGGATAAGAGGAAAAGTGGGAGCCTTTTATTTAATAAAAGGGGAGGAATTTTTTTTTAATTAAATAAAGACTTAGGATAAGATGGTTAGGCTATAAAAAATAATCAAATAAATGATGATTTAGCAAAAGTGACTAATAGTTTAGGTGACCATTTTTGGGTGATTACAGTATGCAAATTAAGGAAATCCCTCTATGAACTTAAGCAAACCCCTAGAGCTTGGTATGAGAGACTTGATGGATATCTAACAAAGATTGGATTCAAGAAAGGAGCAGCAGATTGTAACCTATTCATAAGAGAGACATCTTAAGGACTACTACTTGTAGTTATATTTGTTGATGACATTATCTTTGGATGTAATGACAAACTCAGTGCTGAATTTTCTAAAGAGATGCAAAGTTAATTTGAGATGAGCATGATTGGACCTATCAAATAATTTTTGGGATTGGATGTACAACAACCATAGAAAGGAATTTTCATTAATCAGTCAAAGTATGTAAAAGAGATATTGAAAAAATTCAATATGGATGATTGTAAGCCAATAGGGACACCTATGAGAACTGGATGCAAGCTTACAAAAGAAGATGACTCACCAATAGTAGATATAACATTGTACAAGTCTATGCTTGGAAAAATTATTTATCTTACTCATACCAGACCAGATATTTCCAATGTAGTTGGCATAGTTGGAAGATTTGCAATAGAGCCTAAACAAAGTCACCTCATTGTAGTGAAAAGGATATTCAGATATTTGCAAGGCACTATAGACTATGGTCTATGGTATCCTAATTCATAAAGTGTTGAGCTTCATGTGTACACTGATGCAGATTGGGCATGATGCGTTGATGAGAGAAAGAGTACATCAAGTGGAGCAATGTTTCTTTGTGATAGACTTGTCACTTAGACAAGAAAGAAACATAATTGTATTTCTTAGTCAACAGCAGAAGCCGAGTATGTTGTAGTAGCCTTGAATTGTTCTACAATTTTTTGGATCAAGAAAATGATAAATGATTTTGGAATTCAGATTGATTATCCTATTGTTATTCATTGTGATAACACTAGCACTATCAACATGTCAAAGAACCTTGTGATGCATGCAAAGAAAAATCACATTGAGATCAAGTATCACTTCCTAAGAGAGAAAGTGGCAGAGAAAGAAGTCAAGGTGGACTATGTAAGTACTAAAGATCAATTAGTAGACATATTCACAAAGCCCTTTCCTAAGGATACTTTTTAGTATCTCAGGGAGAAGTTGGGAGTAATTCCCTTCCCTGATTATGCTTAGAAGAAAGAAGAAAAAACATCAATCCTCAGGGACCGATGGATGGTTGACTACTCTACTTCTGGAGTAGTACCAGTGCTTAAACTATTTGGAACCCTTTTCCATTGATGTCAAAGGTGGAGTAATTTATAGTCATGAAAAATAGAAGTAAAAGGAGGAATAATATACTAAGGGGGAGTAGTATTCAGTTATGACATCAGTTTAGTTGAGGAAATGGAGAATGTTGAAGAATATTGCAGCAGATAGAGGACTCATCTTTGGGGGAGTCTTGAAGAGGAAATGGAGAATGTTATAAAAGAATTATTCATTTGGATTGGTGGAGTTTTTCATTGCATATGTTGCCATCAATTCCAAAGGGGGAGATTGTTGTAGATTTGCCAATAGGCCAGTACTGACTGTATGTTTGTGATTGATGACAACATATGGTAAGTAGCATACATAAAAGACTTATGTAGTAAGCTTTTAGTATATGTAGCATGGACATGTTATCAGCATGATATCATGTGTGTAGAGGTTAACTATTAGTACCAACATTTATATAGTATCTTGTGTCAGCAGTGTTCCTAACAGAGTAACAAGAAGTGTTATGTGCATAGTTGTCCATATAGTTATCATGGAGCCTTGCGTGCTTCGATATATGATGAAGACATCATAGTGATGTTACATTCATGGATGTAGAGTCTATTGATTATTAGAAGTGAATTTATGTAGTCGTTATTCACCTGTAGTAGTTTCATGTGTTTGTTCAAAAGAGCCAACAAAGATTATATTGGTTCTGGAGTTGTGCCTATCATTTCAGTCCTAGAATGTGTTGCGTGCTTATTAGATCTGACCAAATTATTATTGGAGTTTGTTATGGTTTATCTATTATGATTTCAAGGTGGTTCTAATAGGCTTACTTGATTATATCATTTAGAGGAAAGATATTTATAGGTAGTCATTTCTGATTGCTAGGGTGTGGTTCATAGTTGATTGTGAAGAGTAGAGCAGTGTGTGTGAAGTGTTGAGCCATCAGAAGAAGGTGTATGTGACCAAGTAAAGTGTTTATGCTATACATTAGAACTGATCCAGATAGCAGATCTAAGTGTAGTTCACCAAGATCTAGATATAGTGTGTATCTATTATTTAGAAGGTTGTAGCCTTCACCCTTTTGAGCAGTGTGCTCTCGGATAGTGTGTCCTCTCCTCTAACAGTGACTATTGTAAAAGACTCCTATCAAGGTCTGACCCTTGACCAGGTCTATTGTACTAAATATATTGTAAAGAAACTCCTAACAGGGTTAAGGATCTTCTAACAAGGATCATAATACACTAGTGTAGAATATTAGTGGGTGTCAATTCCCACCAGGGTTTTTACCTATTTGGGTTTCTTCGTAACCAAAATATTGGTGTTGTGCTCAATTTTTCTTTCATTTTATTTATGGTTTATTTTTAATTATTCTTAATTGGATAAAGAATTGAAACTAGCAAATAACTGATTCACCGTCCCCCCCCCTCTCTGTTATCTCTTGGGACTATTCCTAACACTTCACTCAAATAAAAAAAAAGATAAGGACAATCCTAGAAGGGGGACTTGTGAGGAAATATTTAATGAAATTAAAACACAAGAAGAACACTCTATATTAAAGAAGAAGGTAGATAAAATCATGGACAAGATATCCAAGGAGGTAGCAATGTCAAAAGAAGAATGACAACACACAAAACATTCTGTGAAGTTAATGAGTGAAGGAAGATCTAATATATTATCTATTGACCATATCACAGTAGTAGGACCTTCACACCTATTCAAAATAGCAACATCATTACCAAAAAAAAAGTATACTAGATGTAAAGATAATTCATGTACAACCAAGCCCATCATAATCACCAATTACAAAGAGTTCAAATATAATTTCACCTGTAGATAAAGGAGTGAAATATAAAACTAGTTATTACCTCTTCTATCTAATCTAAGAGACAAAAGGCTATGGTACAAAAACTATCATCCAATAATCCTAAGGTAATTCACACTAAGGACTCAAATGAAGGAAAATTAGAAGAAGAGGAAGATAAAGTGGAACAAAAAATTGAACAAAACAAAAATATAAGAGAAAAGAAAATGTTGTTGAACAAAAGAAAAATTCTACTAGCAGAAGGAAAGGGTCGAAACCTAACCTTGGGAGACTGAATAATAGAATACTCAAAGAAGGTAATCTTGATCAGTTGAAATTATTTGATAGATATAACCTTAATCACAAGATAGCCTTATAAATTACAATGTTGACATATCTTTTCGAAAATAAAAGAGCACTCATAGATATTCAGGGCAGCATACCTAAAGAACTTTATGGCAGAATAAAAGTGAGGATAGATAGAGAAAGGGAAGAGGATTTAAATTTTAGAAATGATGTTTTAAGGAAACTCATCCCCAACATTTTAGAAGATCAATTGAAAAAGGTACTTCATATCATG
The DNA here is from genome assembly GCA_027943335.1 of Chamaecyparis obtusa. NCBI lineage: Eukaryota > Viridiplantae > Streptophyta > Pinopsida > Cupressales > Cupressaceae > Chamaecyparis > Chamaecyparis obtusa. The sequence goes on along the minus strand of BSBK01013789.1, from coordinate 72,773 downwards.
GATAATTCCTTAACATGTAAGAAAACAATGAATTTATTCATGTTGGGAAAATACATTGAAATCACCAGAGAGACAGAACAAATTTCTCAAGATGAATTAAATAAGTTGGCTGAAGATTCAATTAAAATACCTACAAAGGATGAGAAACCAAGTACTAGTAAGAAATGAGATTTAATTATTGAAGGAGTTGAGATTATATTTGACCCCGTTGATGATAAAGAAGACTCATTTCAAGATCAAGAACAAGATGTTGACAATTTTAGCGGTGATGTACAAATAAGTGAACTTGATTAGAAGGAAGAACATAGTAAAGAGAAAGAAGATACTCAGATAGGTAAGGTATAGTAGCAATCAGCTTTACATACCACTCAAACATCCTCTACCAAACTTCCCACAATACAAAAATAGTCAGAGATACAAGAGGAAAGTATAGAATAGAAGAAGGAATAAATGGAGAGAGAAAAACAAATCATTCTAGTGCATATAGAAAATGGTAAAGAAAAAGTAGATACATCTTAATCACATGATGATCTTTCAGATCTACTCAAAGGAATGATAGATCCATTAAAGTATATGCACTAATTAGAACTTTTAGTTTCAAAAGAAATTGAGGAAACAAAAAGAAAAATGGAACTTACAAATCGATAGGAAAAATTTAATGTTGAGCATGAGAAGGAAAAGAAATTAGAAAAAAGTTATTGAATAATTCAATGAACAATTTTATTCACTAAAAGAAAAAACCAAGAAAGCAATGCAAATAGAATATGAAGTACAACATTTCAATAAGTTAAATTAGAATATGAAGAAAGACCTAGAAGATTTAAACAAATGCATAAAGGATATAAGATTCAAAATTTCAAAAGGGAAAGACATTTTTGTTGAATGTGTAAGGGCACACAAACATATTTTCAATACAACAAAAACCATATCATCCAAAGAAAATGAAATAAATGACATGTCTGAGCACATAAAGAGAAACAAGGTAGGGATAATTGATGAATGAAACAAGTTAAACCAATAATATGAAGATTTAACTACTCTCCTTCAAAACAAGGACATGTTATTAAAGAGATTCAACCTATTTAGAGACCAATTATCTACAAAAATTGACCCGTTGTAGAAAGAGCTTGATGACTTGATAGTAGCAAGGATAAATTTTGGGAAATTTTAGTATATAAATCTGACAGGAGAAGAAGTGATAGCTTATAGAATGTGTGGATCACTAGGCAAAGCGTTCACGATGAAGAACTCTTGGGACATAGAATTTGAAAATTTGAAGAGAAAATTTTTTGTCATGTATATACACCTTTTTACCCTATCTTTTTCATTGATGTCAAAGTGGGAGAAGTAGACAAAAAAATTTCTTAAGGAGATGTATACGAGTATATAGTAAGGGGGAGTAGAGTATGCACAAAATGGTAAACATATAGATGATGCACAAATTTTTCACATAAAGTTTTCACAGTCCAATTTTGAAGATATTTGTAACTATGCATACATAGCCAATTTTTCATATGTTGCCATTTATGCAAAATAAGGAGATTATTGGAAATTTGGGTAATGGAATATGATAGGGTTGTCATTTATGGAAAAATATAGACACATTATAGACATATATGTTTTATCTAAAGTTTGGATAAAAGATACATAGAACATTGTCTAAGTACAAGATAGTTTACAATGGGTAGACACAAAGATCTATTCAACAAGGTTTACTATTGATAGTCAAAGTTTAGAAACCTTTGCTACTGATAGTATGGACATCATTTATGATCTTTACAATTGCGATAAAGAAGATACTATGTTTTCATTATGATTTGTGAAGTTTTCCTAAGGCAACATGTATATGACAGAAACAAGGCAAGTTAGAGTATATCGAGTTTTGGCTAACAAGTTTTTTTTTTATTGTAAAATAAAGTTATGAATTAGTTTGGGATGACATCCTAGATGTCCATCCTAACATGGAAGAATGAGATATTAAATTTTTGGTAGTGTATTCTTATGTTAGAAACTAAATTGATAAAAGAAAAAAGATATAAAGGAAGACACTTTTTTTATGCGAGATGGCCAATTGTACTGTAATGATATGATTGACATATGCACACTTTGTATAGTATGTGTAGATGAAAATTTTATAATCTAAGTAGAAAAGGATAGTTGTATATTTGATTTTATGTAAGCACCTATAAAGACTAATTAGATATTGAAGATATCAGTAGTAGTCAAAGTTGTATTTCAAAGTTGTATATGTACTGTATGTACAGAGAGCACTTTGTATAATCAATAAGATCCAATTTTTTTATTGTATAATTGACTCCTCACAGGGACAAATTCTTTCAACAGGGCCTAGTCCTCTCACAAGGATAGATATACTATATGAATGTAATAGATTGCTAAGAGGGTCAATATCTTTCACAAGATACTTTTTATTAGTGGATCAATTTATGGGTACTATCCCTACTGTAATGCCCCGCAAGGAAACCCAAAAGAGATTAACCTAAAGTTTGGTGAATTTTTTTTTTTTCTAAAGTTTTCATAAAAGTTAAACATGATTGCGGAAGCAATTACCATTTACTCACATAACACAACAAGAAACATAGATTACAAATCTTGTGGGTCCCATGACGTAGTATTACTTAAGAACAAAACTCATCTAAATAACATCAAAAAAAGATTCCATAAATTAAATTAAGTAGTTACATCATAATAATTACAATTCTCATGGTCATCCATGAAACCTAAATAAACTCACATCCACTGCACATGTCGCAGGGTATGTAGTAATCACTCTAACATCAATATTACAATATCTAGATTAGGTATCGCATGCGATACTCTAATACAAGATCACAATAAATGGATACAATAGATAAAAGCAATGAAGTATCATAAGGAGTCCAACTGCAAAAGCACCATCAAGCACTAGAACCAGGACATCGAATCTCAAATGGTAAAGGATCACTACCACCCATTCATATAGATCCACAAAGGTCTACCCCACCATGCTGAGGAGATAACATCAGATCCCACTCAGATAACTAAAGCCAAATCAAGATACATCACTAGGCAAAGGAATCCTGAAAGCTTTCTAACTCAAGATAAACAAGTATAGTGATAGGTAAGACTCACTAATCCAGAGGCAACTGACACATGTAGGATAACTAGACTATGTATAGGAAGGTGTCATCATGTACGTCTAACCCTTGAGTCCCATCCTGGTAATCACTTTGGACCCCGACACTCAAGTGACCATACACAGTATCAATGACCTCTTGTACAGATGAAGCCAATAACTTTGCCAGACATAGACCTCTCTAGGTGGAAAGCATCATCCCATCCTCCATATTAGTTTGTACTAGCACTCAAGCATGGTTGAGAAAAATATATCTTATTAGGTTCATTTTAAAAACTCTCAATGTTATATTAGGTTATCACTTGATTACAATTACTTACAATAAGTGATCTTGGTAGCCATTTGTGGGCCCCGATGCTTATTCCAAGCCACCCCCTAATACATATCTATGTAAACTACGCTAGGCTCATAGATCTCTCCTAAAACTAACACAGATAAAAAAATAAGGTAGTCCCACATCCAGAAAGATACATAGGAATCAAGAATGACTACAAATACATGATTACAAAATACAATACATCATGAGCCTATATGGTCAGACAGGGTAATAGTACACATCACACTCACGCCAAACATAAGTAGTAAACATGTCTGTGGAAAACAAAACCCCAGCCTTTGTACTTTCCCTAGGTCGTCTAATGCCCATAAATCGGGATAATATAATAACAGGGAAAGAATGAAGTAACATTTCCATTTAAAAGAAAACAACCAATTTTAGTATAAAATATGCTCATCTAAAACATGCATTTAAATTACTCTAAAAAGATAACCAAAGCATGCATTTAATAGAGCACATCAAAATAGTAATCACACCACATTCATAATTAATCTAGACTAAGTTAAATAATTAAAACCAACATCAATTAGATATCCTAAGTCTATATTAACTTTACAATTTCATTTTAAAACAACTCAAATAATTTAAATCTAATTTAAATTAAATGATCAATTCTATAATATCCAGTACATAATCAAAGTTTAAAGCAAGTTAATGGTATGATTTCTAAAATAAATTAAATAATTTAAAATTTAACTAAATTAAATAATAAATTATAGGTGAAATTAAATAATCAAATCTAACTACACCTTACTCATGTTCTTAAATCCCAAAGAACACTAATTGATAATTTTTAATAAATTCACTATATATTTTATTATCAAATTTATTTTTTTAAAACTTATTAATAAACTTTATTATAAAATAATAGCATTAACATACTCTTTATTATTCTCTAATAATAATAAATAAAAACTATTAATAAAAATTATTAACATAAAATAAAACTTCTAAAAAAAACTTACAAGTGGTAGGTGCAGGGGGCGTTGGGCCCGCTCCCCATTGTCACGCTATAGCTGAGATTGTAGATGCGGTAAGCCTATGACCCCATCGTACTACAGTCTAAGACTGCAGCACGGTACCGTGATGCAGCCTTACGCTGCACACGGTGCCAAGTGGTTGTCGTGGGGTGGGGGAGTTGGTGGCCCCTGCCCCACTCAAAACCCTTTTAATTTTTTTTTATCATTTTTTTTATATTTAAACAAAATGACATCTAAGTCTTTTTTTTTAAAATAACATATTATATATATTTTATAATAAAGACAATATCCTTTTTTTTAAACAAAGTTTCTTATTTTTTTTCCAATAGTAATTTCTGAAGACACAAATGAAACAACACAAACATAATTTTCTAGAAAAAGAAATAATCTACCTTTTTGACTTTTATGCACAAATGCTTATCTTTTCATTTCTATTGGCCTGTATATTTTTTTTGTCTTTTCTAGTAAAGTATTTTTTTGACTATAATGTTTTACACAGTATGTATTTTTTTTTTTTTCTAGAATGTTGATTTTCTATTCAAATTGGGTTTTTCTTCCAAACCCATTTATTAAATTTATTAGCTCAATAGTTTACACTATGGCACATATTAATTTTTCATTTTCTAAGACATTTAGGAAGAATTTTCTAACAAAATTTTGATAGCATAACCCTACTATGCCAAGTTTGAATAAAATCCCAGAATAATAGATATAAGAGTTCTCTAATACCCAAAATTACTAACAAAGTAAAATAGATCTAATAAATCAAATGAAACTACCAGGCATGATAAAATACTAAAAATTACACAGACAAATTTACATAGAGGATTCTCAAAACCTACCCGAGGTCTAATGCAAGAACTAAAAATGGAAACCTTTGAGAAGGAGTAAATTCCAGAACCTCCGAAATAAGAACTCAATCTTGTAGATCTAAATTCACCAAGAATACAAGCCAAGATCTAGATGCCCAACAAATATTCACTAATCTTCAAGCAACACAATACACCCAAGAAATCTCCAAATCCAAAACCAAGCTCTCTTCACAAAAATCTCTAAAACTAGAGTAATCTCCAAATGAATACAATTTCCACTATTAGGGATTCCATTCCCCCTCTCATGAAAACCCTAGATGACTTAGCAAACAACTCCTATTCAAACTCCAATTCTGAATTGAAAGAAAATCCTGAATTAAATAAAATAAAATAACTTTTATTTACACAACTATGCTTAGACTCCTAAAAACAAGTTGTCACCTTTTTTGAAAACAATTTTCATTTCAACTTAATTAAAGCACATGTAAATAATAAACATTAACATTAAATAAATTAAATACATAAGGCACAATTTAATCATGCTATTAAATATTTATTTACTTAATGAAGCATAATCAATACTAATTTCAAATAATTAATTAATTAAATCTAAATATTTAAATATTTGATATTTAATTAATTATCCTCACATAAGCATAGGTATTAAAATTAATATTATTTTTCAACTATAATATTAAATTCCACACTATAGAAAAATCACACACAAACAACAAAGATCAACAAATAAATAAAACATACTCAAGGAGGGAAACCATGAACCATGTCAACTAGACAAATTCGGGTAAGGTAGTCATCAGATACATATCCAATCTTAGGACAAATAGGTTTAGGTTAGGGTTTTGGGCCTGATTGTTACCTCCCCTCTTTACGATTGAGATGAATATTTATGGGCACACTCACTCCTACTAATTCAAGGAAGACGATGCCCTGGACTTGCAAACCTATCATCACAAAACAAAGCATGTACATCTAATATATAGAAAACAATGATAGGGTATGGTCGGTCATGTGGATCTTGACAAGGCAAGTAACTACATCTCCACCCTCTACCATACAAACACATCAAACAAGTACATACACATAATCACCATACACATGCAAGTATGGGGTAAGTACATCATAAACCAATAAAGCATAAAATATCGCATCATAATATTTCATTATCTAATTATGAAATCACATGGTAACATAAAATAATAATACTCCAGATCATCAACATCCACTGAAATAATCATATCTAGACACATGAAAATTGGCCTAAAAGAGTATGGAACTACAAACTAAAAGAAAACTATGGGTGGGTACTACATCCACTGGGGTTTTCCCTTGCCCAGGGTTTCCCTAGTTGATAAAATATGGTGTTATATTTTTCAATATGTTAAATTTTATTTTACTTTTTAATAATTTATTATATGTATGTACATAAAGACAATAAATGATATCCATAATTGGGAAGAAATTTGTTTACTCTATATAACTGGATAAGCCGCCCCCCCCCCCCCCCGCCCACAACTCCCCTGCCTTAGTTATACAAAGGGATCTTTACTTTCTAATAGTCAATAGATTTCACCCTCATCTTGTCTCCTCCCATGTTGAAATCCTAATTCCAAAAATGGGGGAATTATCTATTATTAATAGAGCTAAAGGGGCTCAATAAAACCCATAAAGTATGCAAAGTAATGATAAATAAGGTTGTGTTTACACCTTCAACTGAAACAAGTGTGAAAATAATAATTGCAATAGAGAAAACTTGTCATTTTTATAATTATCCAATATGAAATATACTACCCCCCCCATCTGTTATATGATATATCAGAAAACCTTTGACATCATAAATAAACTTATCACCCTTTACCATATTATAGAATCTCTAACATGGATCCCCATATTAGTAAAAACCTCAGCAACATTGTTGGCCTTGTGGTAGACAAGAGATATGTATAGGTCATCAAAAGATTTCATAAGCTCGATATATTTTTAGATCTAACTATCAATTGTCAAAGAAGTTTTATAAAACCCTTTAAGACATTGGATTATGTTGTTAAATTCTCCTTCAACCCACACTCTCTTGCATATAAGAATGTTATCTCTCCTTAACACATGATAGGCCTCTATGGCTTTAGTAAGGTGGTTTGTCTAGCTACCCAAGGAGAGTGTCGTGACTAAAAAAAGACTATCTTTTTCATCCCTTATCATTTCACCATTACCACCCTATAAAAATTATCCTTTACTCATCCAAGAGGAGGAAAACTCAAAACCACACTATATCTTCACATCTTAATAGGTTTTAACTATAAAGATATATTCATTCTAGCCTTCCAAGAGGTAGCAACCTAGTATTCATAATTTATATATATTTCCTTGTCTCCAATCAAATGGTTACTGTTGAGACTATTAAAGCTCTCCACTACAACTGCAAAAATATTTTTGTAGTCTATAGTTTGAACTTGACTACATTTGTTGGAAGAGAAGTTTCTTTCTTTAAGATTTTATATTTTTGTAATATTTTTGTTTAATTTTTTGTCATGTAGTTGGAGATTTATGGAAAATCTTATTATATTTTCATTCTTTTATATTTTTTGACACCCTTTTCTATTTGCAAATGCTTTTCTAATTATTTTTAATTTCTTAGTTAATTTTTTAAAAATTCATTTTTGTATAAAATATATGACTACAAAAAATATTTCATTAGAAAAATCTATTACCTATTTTAAGATGGATCACAACATCACAAAATATTGTTTTATATAAGGAGTGAGTAAGAGAATCAGAGATGCAATTTGAGGTTTTTGGAAGGCAAGGGAGTTGCGGGGGATTAGTTTTTAAGGATGAAGATGAAGATGATGATGACAATGCTCTTACTTCTTTACTTTCTACTTGTCTTTTGAAGGAGAAGTGTTTGTTTGTTCTCCTTTACAAAGGCATTTGGTCTCTATCAAGAGATTCATTCTTTGACTGTGGTGGTATAGTATTTTGTGAAATCCTTCTCCTTGTCAATGTCAAGTATACTCTTTTCTTGACGAAAAGTTGGGAAATGCAAGTGGTTGTAGACAAGGATCTTTTGAAGTAGAGAAACTTTGTGATAGAGACTTATCTTCTCTTTTTTTAATGGTTGTGGCTTACTAATTTTCCCTGTGTAGAGTTTGTTTGGCAAGCTTGGTGTCTTTAGCCTGTGATTTTTTTTATTTTATTTTTTGTAGTATTTACCCATTGGTGCATTTGTTTGTTAGACGGGTTTGAATTCTAGAAGACTCTACTCTTCCCTCCCTATTTTTTTATTGTTCCTCTTGTGCTTCTTTTAGTGATAATTTTTATTGCCTCTAGTAGGTTTTTTTGTTCTTTGTATTTGTAAGTTGCATCTCTCAATTTTGCACATGTTCTCGATACTTATATATTACTCCTTTGTATGGTAGTTTGGTCAAAGATTTGGTTTAGCTCAACCCTATTATGGATCAATTGTTCTCTATTGTTGGCTAGAGGAAATGTGGTTTTGAAGGGACAAAAAAACCTTTACAAACAAATTTTATTTACTAAGAACACTTAGTAGCTGCACCATCAAAAAAATTAATGACCTAAGTGAAAGAACCAATACAAAGCTCATATTGCACAAATAAACAAAACCAAATACCTAACAAAGGGTTTTAAAAGGATTCCTTAACCTTTAACAAGAAACCATGGGATTTTATAGAACCAATAACCAAGAAAGATTGGTTTTTAACTAGGCTCTCAAAACCTTAGAAGACATAAAAATAAATATATAAGCATTGACGACCAGAATGAACAAAAATTATCTTCCAAGTCATCTACTATGAAGAAGAATATCATAGAATTTTTACAAGATTGATAAAGCATCAAGATGGATTTTAACATACAACCCAATACAATAAAATTAGGCTTAATCAACGAGGCAAAAACCTTAACATAGAGAATATTAAGGATAAAATAATAAGACTAGCTTAGAATCAGAAAAACCTTCAAAGCCGCCATGATCTGAAAGAGAAATATGGGGTATTCAAAGGATACCTAAACCTTAAAAGCTATGACAAAACAAGGACTCCACAAAACAACCATGAAATCACAAAAAAAAGAAAGCAACATAATTTCTAAACTCTTCCTACAAAATCACTCTCCACCTTGATAGGAGAGAAATCTACCTATATAGCATTTAAAGAGGAAGGAAAAATTCAAGAAAGGAGTCATCCTTGAACCAAAGCTACATCCAAGTAGCCAAAGAGAACAATATCCCACACGAATCAAAATGCCACCTTTCACACAAGAATTTTCATTTAGGGAAGCCTAAACATCAATAAGAATAATAAGAAATAGATAATGGTACAAAGTGAAGAAGAATCAAGTATTATCAACTAAAATAATCTCCTATTCTAAAGGATATTACATCACCTCTATTGGAATTATACACGATAGGAAGAGGCAAAAAATAAGAGCCCACAAATAAAAAAGACTAGAAATAAAAAGTGTCTAGAGAAGGTAACAACACCCAAAAACCAAAGAAAATTTATCTCAATGAAACATAAATAGAGTAACCTACAAGGAAGGAACAAGTAGACTATTAAGTCCTCAAAAAGAACCACTCAACCACAAATAACCCCACCATAATAGGACAGATGAACACAACCACCAAAAAGAAACCCTAGCCACAAAAGGTAACCAACTCCCCAAAAAGAACTTAAAGCCCAACAATCACATAGAAAAATATCCAAGTGGTAAGCAAAATGTAGAGCTCCAAACAAACAAAGAACTGTTGCAAGGCCCCTCAACCAAAAATATGCAAGACATGGAAACATAGAGTCACACAAAAGTAGAAACACTACAAGATGAGCCAAACCACCTAGAAATAATATAAAAAATGAAAGAACTCATAAATGGGTGAACAAAAAACTAAAAAATGCTGCAAAAATAGTAGAAAAGAAAAAAAACAAAACCAACCAAACTTGTAGCATAGTGAGGGAAAAAGAAAGAAACACCTTCCACATCCAAAAAAGAGAAACCATCATCATATTTACTATAGTTCTCCTTATGTACACCTCCCTTTGAGGTTCATCTATAGCTTGTAATCATACTCACACAACCATTCCCTCTCCTTCCCAACCTCATTTCAAATTTTGAATAAAATATGTAAGTTAAATAATCAAGATTAGTTGTTCTTCATTTCCATTTAGGATTTTTCATATTTTTCTCTCATTCTCTCCATGATATATTTTTTTTACAATGTACTGCAAGTATTTTAGTTGTGTTTATCCATGCTCAGGCCTAGTATTTCTTGGTTCTAACTTATATTAAGAGGGCTCATTTTTTTCAACTCTTGGTCTATCCTTGTATGAAACCTATCAAGTTGGAGTCTTCTCCTATTGCGGTGGAGTGTTTTTAGATACTTATGTTTAGGGTTTGGTTTCATTTGCTACTTTTTACATGGGGGCACCCTTGTGGAGGTGGAGATTATCCTAGTGGGAGAGGATGGAAGGTTTAGCCTTAGACCTTTTCTTGAATTTGGTTTCTTGGATAGGGCTAGATCATGGGTGGCTACTTCTTCTAGTGGTTTCTTCATCTTATTTTCCTATCTAAGTGGGTACCTCTTCTATTGAGATGGAGAGGTCTCTTGTAGGAGAGGTGTAGACTCGCTAATGGGAAATCATTGATGATTTTTGCTTCTTGGTTGTGGGACCCATTTTAAAATCCACTTTGAAGACTTGTGAGGCCTTTCAAAAGCCTATGTTCATCACCATATATTAGCTTTTTTAGAAGTTCATTTTTTTCTAGACATCTTGATTTCTTTCATCTTAATGATACTTGAAGTGATGGTTATAGAATCCTAGTCAAAACCCATGGTTTAGGTTAAGGGGTCATAGAAAAAATCTTGTATCACATTCTGGGTTAAGGGAGCTAGTAAAAACCAGTTGTATTGTGTTTGTATGTTCCAGTTTGTCGATGTTTCAACTTGTGCTTTGTTTCTTTGATATCTTTTAGGATGCTATTGTTAAGCTATTGGAAAGGCAACCGTCTATTCGAGTGTTCCAGATCCTGCCAAAATCTTCTTGTGAAAGATTTTGGCATCCTCTCAATACCTATTTCATCTAAAAAAAACATTACAAAATATCAATTATTTTGTCTGAAATCTATTACTATTTTTCATTTGCACCTTATCTTACACCCAATTAAAACTTAATATTGTTAATTCAAAGATTATACCTATCATTGTTGGTGTAATTTATAATAGACTTAGCAACTCAAATATAAATAATATACATAATTATAAGATATCACTACTGTTCTTTATAAAAATAATTGGGAGAATCCATACTTATAAGTAAATATATGATTCAAATTTAAAAGACAAGACTACATGTATTTGCATACGTGATTTAGAAAGGAAACTATTGTCTGCCTCTATAATAATGACCTGAAGTGGCAGAGGATAGATTATGTCAGCTATCATGCGACGAGAGCTATATAGAACATTAGAATATAATACCTCAAAAGGTGCCCAAAAGAATAGCGAATTTTCTGATCTACACGCTTTCGGTTCCAACCGTAGAATTAAATTTTCGTCGCAAATTTGGTGACTCCGTTTTTACTTGTGCTGCGTTCAATGCCTTATCTCCATTTCAGACTCCCACTTCTTTTTCACGCTAAAGTGTGAAAATCACATGCTAATGATGCAAGTGGAGAATCAAAATTTTCTGTTCTCATGCATATTTGCAACCACAACCTTAACGGAAAGGTGTGCATTATTGAACATTCGGATAAAGATCGTTCAGAGTCGTGAACGTTTTTCAGTCAAATTTATATCGTTTTACATAATTTTGATCTGAGAGAAGTAAAGTAGATAAGGAGATGTTAGCATGTCTTTTATTTCTAGAGTAAAAATGTGTAAAGGAAAAGTCTTTTTATAGTCTACGATATCAGTCATATGTTTTTGGGTCTATATATGGTGACAATTATATGGGACTACCTCGTATTCTTTACGAGAGAAACCTAATTGTACTAAAAATGAGGCATACATATCCTACGCGTTGTGGGATTTGTAAATGTACCCTAGAGTTTCAAGATGTTTACTTCAATAGTTTACAAGATGAAATTTGAATGGTCTAATTTATTTGGTTAGCAAGCTAATGCATATTGGCTATTTTAAGTGCATGTACTTGGTGCTATGATTTAATTGCATTTGTACACAATCTTTGGACAATGTACCCCTATCTTCATCTACAATATATTTTCAAAATTTCCCTCCCCTATCTTTGTGTGCAAACTAATAATTTTCATGAAATGTTATACTTGTAAATGGTCAAATAGAGAAATTGTGGAGAGCCTATTATTTCTAAAATTGTTGTCAATTTAGCCAATATTATGGATGAAAGTTAGCATGGATTTTAGTGAAAGATATTTCAAACAAAAAATGGTGATTTTTGAGGTTATTCATTATTAGTTAAAAACAAAATGAAGGAACAAAGTCTGTGCATATAGCACAATAAAATATGAGTTTGGTACATCATTTTTTAATTAATGGTTGGATATATCTACTAGATAAATGTTTTAATATATATTTATGACTTTATTAAATTTTGAATCATACATTCATTGAAATAAATAACATCCCCTTACATGATGTTGGTGTAATATTTATAATCATTTCACCAACAAAATGCTAGTATGTGAAGATATATATAATCATCTTCTACAATGTTTTTGTTTTAAATTTTTCTTGTAGCTTTATTATGTAAGATATTGACTCAAATATGTACATGTGTAAATGTATTCTCCTAACTCAAAAAAAACAAAAACATAACCATGTGTAAAAATGTTATAATATAGTGTGATAGGTAACTTGATTCTAATTATGTTAACATAATTGAGGAATGTTGACAAAATTCTAATCATATGTAACATAATTATTTTGAGGTCCATTCAAAATATGTTTTAGCCTTAATAATTATTTTTATAGGTTTACTACCAACTACATAGTTTTCATGGAGCTTCAACCACACAAGTAATAATCACAAATGAAATATTATAATTATTTTAACATAATTCTAATAATTTAAGGGCCTTTTAAAATTTGGTTTACCCTTAGAAAACACACGATTCAATTAAATGTTTACTACCAGATACATAGCTTTTATAGAACTTCAATCATAATCCAAAGCAGAATATAACTATACTAAGTTAGCACTTCAATAACAAATAGAAAAAGTGGCTTATAAATTCCTATTCCTCCATCTTAAAAGATCTATCTAATTTTTCTCATGTGTTAAAAAATATCATCCACAATGTTTACATTCTATGAACACCTCTTCTTCACCCTTAAAATTGCTATAGTAGATGGGCAAAGTGGCATATAACTTATTATTCTTTCATTCTCCAAGCTCAAACTAATTTGTCTCATTCCTAAAGAATTCCACTGACCACAATTATTACATTTTATTCAGACATCAAATATATGATGGAGACTAATTTTCATCCTCAAGATAAAATAATTTTAAATGAAGTGACCATGGTCACTCTATTATTACACAATAAAAAAAATTTAAAAAACAATAGATGGGATTGTAACTAAAAGATTGAGCTAGGATATTTACATTGTTTGGTTAATAGTTTGAGTATTTGAAATGTTGAAAACAGGTATTTTAAAAATAGGACTTGTTAAGGATCTCAGATCCAAAACTTATAGATATTTTACGCATAATAATAGACATAGTATAATTAATTAGTTATTATTGAATTGTCTATTTATATCACATTAGACATATCTCATATACAATTTCTTTTGATAATATTATAATAATTTAAAAAATAAAATTTTATATAAGAATAACTATTTGCTTTACAACTTTATTCTTATTGAGGTTTCCAAATATAAAGATTTTATTATTAATTACTTTTAATGATCAATCGTTTTCAAATATTGTCTTTATATTTGTTATATTCTACAAAAAGATTCTTTAGATAAAAAAGTAAATCACTCTTACTGAATTGAAAACAATGCACTTATTCCAAAAGTTATGCATGTTTAGATTTTTTCTGAGACACATTTTCAATGCATTAAATGAAATCAAAACACCATCCCAAGTTAAAAAGAAAGCATCTTGGTATACGATTTTTTTTTGTATTGAAGAAATATATGAATTTATTTCAGTGTGCACGTCAAATAAACCCTTTAATCAAAACACCCACTTCTTATGCAACTTTCCAATGGCAAAAATATGTTTTCCCAACCCTTTCTACATGCGAGTATTCTTTTGAAAAAGGCAGGAATTTTACCTATTTACTTATGCATATTTAACTCATATTTCTTAATGTTTACAGGTTTTCGTTTCGTTCTTAATCTTCCTCTCAATAGAGTATCTCCAAAAGACTCTGCCCTCATGCTTTTCGTGCAAAACCGTGTAGCCCACAAGTCAGAAAACGAACGATAAAAAATGTTTGTTAACGTGCAGCTCAAAACTTGTGAGCAATAACTGAATTATTGCGGAGCAAAATAAGCACGATTCATATTCCTCAGCGCTTTCCGTGTTGTTCCTTCGCGCGGCAAAATGATGCGATTTTCTTTCCGACCTCTCTTATTGGTCAGATAACAGGATAAAAAAAGCTCTGATCAATATCTCTTCTTTCGAATATATTCCTTTTCTCTTTTCGGTAAGCTTTTTATAAGGAACTATTATGGTTGGTGATGTACATTGGACTCCTTCTCTGGGCTTTATGAAATGAATTCGTAATGCATTTGAGTAATTAAATACTTCGTGGAGGCGTCTTGCATTAGGAGGCAGAGCTTGTTACTCAGCCAAGAATGACTTGCCCATATCATATCATCTTTATGACTGAAATATTTTATGGGCAGGTCATGCTTGGCATAGTATGTGTTCTGCTTCTCATGCTAGACACTTCATGATAATTGATTGAGCAGTAATACAAAGCACTTCATACCAGTTCGAATCCAAGTAAACGTCCCTCATGCAGTGCTTGGTATGTTAAATGTAAGGAACATTGAAAGAATATGGAAACAACTTATATGAAATTTATTGGTATTAGCGACGACATTTCCGTATTCATGGAAATTATATGTTTTGCTTTTGGTTGATGATACAGACATTTTCTAATTTTTGGTTTTCCAGTTCACATTTTCAACCAAAGATAATTCTGTTAGAAATATAGCAGTCTGGATGTTCTACTCAATAGTGGAGGCAGGTCATTTGATTGGATATTTGTAACAGTTTATCTATTTGATGATCTGGTTTTTGGTTTAAGGCTACCTCGGTTTATATGGAGGAGGAATCTCATTGTATAACGAAATGTACAAAACCTAACCCTCAAAAATTTGAAATGGAACTTCCTAATTACATCAATATTTTTTCACCTTTTTATAAAGAGCTTTGTCTTTTTGCTCAACGTTTAAAATATGGCTTTTCTAAATTGAAAATTAGAAATTAAAAGAATTCATTGTTAGAGAGACATTAAATTTTCAAGTAATCATCAATAGCTAATTTTTTTAAATATTTACATTTGAAATGTGCTTCCTTGAGCTTTTGATGGAATCTCGTATGTCCGTGTAAGACCTGAATATAAAGCAGACTAGTTTATTTCACATCTACAGCATTCATTCTTTAATACGTTGTAATGTTCGAATGCTCACACCTTTTCTGAGAGATTTTAATCCTCGTCATTAGTGGCGCACTCATGTAGAATTGCCCTTTCAATTTGAAATAGGAATGTTTATGTGGCCTAATTGCTTACAATGGCGAAATATTGTCGTTCATTTTCACAACTCCATAATTAAAATGGGCAATTCAGCAGGGGTGAATTTTCTATAATATTCTTCTATTTTCGTCACGGTAAATGGTACCTATGTGCTAGTTGTTTTTATTGCAGTGATATAAACATTATAGAATAGAGATTTAACTATAAAGAAACTTAAAGGATAAGAATGTAGATACGGCTTATACGAAACATTATTATGAGATTTACATTATTAATCTTATTTATGTGTACACAATCATAACATGCTATTTATACATATAATATTTAAATACATGAAAAACATTTTTTTAACTCTTTTGAAACATTATATGAACACATTGATCATGAGAAGTCGACTTGACTTGTAATTTTTTCAACTTCAAATTATCAAGCAAACTTAATATGTCAAGCCCCCTTCATCCTCCAATACGATTTCTTTTTGCAATGCTCTCCTCCGGTTTTCAGAAAGAAAGAAAAAACTTAGCCTTGGTTATGACACACCCATGCTAATTGTGGACATTGGCACTAAAGAAACACCTAATAAAGGTTAAAAAAATACATTAGTCACCCTAGTAGCTTTGGCCATAAGAATACTAGTGGTAATGGTAAGGTAGTGAAAGAAAATAGAAAGCCTTCATTGGGTGAAAGAAGGTTAGAAAAACTAGCAAAAATCATTATCAAAATAAAGACAGTTCGCACTAAGGGAAAAATTTTACTTGAAGATGAAGACAATCATTAGTTGCAAGACTAGACATTTAATAGTGAAGCAACAAAGAGAAGTAAAAAAACTCATGGTGAGCCCATAAGCCTAGTGAATTATCACTTAATTTCTCATTCACTTTGAAATTTGAGACAAACAAAAATGATGAGCTTTATAGTTTAACAATCTCAAAGAGATATAACATTGATAACTTATAAAATAACGCTCTGCAACTTCCCACCCAACCTTCAAATTCAAATTGTTGTTTCTCATGCCCACCTCCCCTGGGGGGGAATCTTCCCCCCTTGCAAGTCTCTAAGCTGGACCCCATGCTGGTCTCGAGATTGCTACCCCTAGCACAAGCGGGCCACAAAAGAGTCAACAAAAGGATCCCAATAGGCATCCTCTTCTACCGATGCCCCTTCATCCCTGCCAAAGACTAGTTGGAAAGGTGCTCTCGTTGGCAAGGCCTAGAACACTCTAGAATCACTCCTGGTGGACTTCATTTAGACTAAGGAAGGTGCTAAACTCTTGCTCCCCAATTCTGTGGTGAACAGGACTATGGCTGATTTCTAGTTGGCGTTGGTGGGTCGATTCTTCAACTTCTGACCTACCATTGAAATGGTCAGAAAATGGGTGGCTACCCAACAGAAGATTAAGGGGTCTGTCTTAGTCTCTGCTATGCCTAGCAGGCTTTTCCTCTTCAAGTTCAATACTCTGGAGGATCTAGCCTTTATTTTATCAGGCTCATGGGTCTATGGTAAGCACTTCCTTGCCCTGGTGAAGTGGAAACCTAGGTTCAATCTGGTGACTAATCTGAGTAAGATGGCACCAGTTTGGGTACGCCTCCCAGGTCTTCCTCTTGAATACTAGGATGAACAAGTGTTCAGGTGGATTGGTGACTCCTTTGGCACATTTATTATGGCAGAGCAGGTAACCCGCTCTAGGTCCAGGTTGGTGTTTGCAAGATTTTGTGTTACTGTTACTTTGAATAAAACCCTCCCCAACTTTGTTATCTTGAAATCTAAGCTGGGTAGATGGACTCAAGATTTGGTGTATGAGAATGCCACTCTCTTCTGCCAGAAATGTGAATTGAAGGGCCACACTAGTGAAGCATGCAAATCCTCTCTACATGGAGCAAAAAATAAAAATAAGGATAAGGGAACCTCCGAGGAACCACCCATGATAGCATGAGAAGAGATGGAGAAGATGAGCCCCCCGATGGCTAAAGTGTTGGAAAACCCAGAGCTGGAAAATCCAGAGGTGGAAGAGGTTTAGATTGTCGCCCCTTTGGAGAATGGTGTGGTGTTCCCTAAGCCTAAGGATTCTAAATCCCTTGGTGGTGGTGATGATGGATCCTTTGAACCCCCTGGTGATTACTCCAGATACAAGTGTGGTCAGTCCTAATGAGTTGGAATAGCCTACCATTGTGGTCTCACTCGCACTAAAGTCCCCTAAGGTTGCTACAAAAATTCCTCCATAGCTAGAGGAACATAACTACCCTTCTTGACCTAGCTCCCTGGGTGAAGATCATTATGGAAAGGATGAAGGTGGTCAATGGAAAACCCCAAAAAAGAAACCTAAGTCCAAAAAGGATGATGTGGGGCTAGAAACATCTAGAGGGAGGCCATCAAAACACACCAGGAGATCAAGAGGGGCTACAAGGGATGTTACGGCAAGTAGGAAACAAACCTTAGAAATAAGTTTTTAAAATAAGAAATGATTTGTCTTTCTTGGAATGTTAGAGGTCTTAACAGCCCCCTCAAGAAAAGTTTTGGTAAACAATACATATTTTCTCATAAGCTAGATATTCTTCTTATCCAAGAAGTTTTAAGATGTCTTTCAGTAATTTCGCCTCCCTGGCTAGCAGCCTCTAGCCGAGTGCTGAGTTTCTCTACTCTGAAGCCTTAGGTGCCTCTTGGGGCATTGCCACTCTCTGGAACCCCACCACTATTGAAGGTGAATCTCTTGTCTTCTCTCTAAACTTCCTTGCTGCTACCTTTAAGAAAAAATAGATGGTTTGGTACTTGATCAATATATATTCCCCTAATACCCAAACTGGCAGGTTGTCCTTTTGGAAAGATATTATCTATTGCATGGATCAGGACACTTCTACTAATTATATGGTGGTTGTTGACTTTAACACTCACCTTTATTCCTCATTAAAAAATAGAGGTTTAATGGACTACTCTGATAGTATGGGGGACCTTGCAGAATTTATCTCCTGCTCTGATCTCTTGGACATTGACCTGAAAGAAAATCCCTTCACTTCATCCAACAATCAAAAAGGCTCTCATCTCATCCAAGTGCAGTTGGACTCGGTCCTGGCCACCTCCTCTTCGGACTTGTGCTTGACCTCCACTCTATCCTCCCTCCCCAAAACTAACTTTTATCATAACCCCCTCCTCATATATTGGTTTGACTCCCCTAGGATTGGTTCAACTCCTTTCATATTTGAGATTATGTGGTGCTCCAACCCCTCATTTAGGGACCAAGTCAAATCCTAGTGGGCCACTCCTATTAAAGGTACTTCCATATTTAGGATTTCTTAGAAATAGGAAATCATCAGAAGAGAGGTTAAGGGTTAGAGTAAACATAATTTTTGTGATTTCTATAAGGAGAAGAAAGAGCTTATGGGGACCTTGGACTCCCTCCAAGCCTAGCTGGCTACTAGGAATATCTACCCCTAGCTATAAATGGAGGAAGAAAAGGCAAGACATGAGTGGCAAGAAGCTTTGAGAAGAGAAGAAATCTACTGGAAGTAGCGATCCAAGATCTAGTGGCTTACCGAAGGAGACAAAAACACAACCTTCTTTCATAGATCTGCTAGCAATCACAAAAGAATAAATACCATTAACACAATTAAGGATGATAAAGGGAATTAAGTTATTGAGAATGACAAAATTAGTTCCAGGTTGTGGCCAATTACTTTAGGGGATTATACTCTAATGCTAGACATAAGTGCCCGGTCAATGTGCAAAATCAACTCCTCAAACACATCCAATGTGTTGTTACTCATACTGATAATGATCACCTCATCAGGTGTGTTTCTGAAGAGGAAGTCAAAGAAGCTATCTTTGTTATGGGTGCCTATAAATCTTTGGAACCTAATGGTTTTCCCTCAACTTTTTTTCAAGAATATTGGGATATTAATAGACTAGAAGTTTCTCGTGCTGCCAGAGACTTCTTCATAATGGGGTGACCAGTAGAGCACCATAACAAGACCTATATTATGTTGGTCCCTAAGAATAAAAATCCTACCACTATGCTGGACTTCAGGCCTATCAGTCTATGTAACATGTTCTATAAGATCTGCACTAAGATCTTGGTCAACAAACTAAAGCCCCTTCTGAACAAACTGATTAGCCCTACTCAAAAAGTTTTTATTCCAAGAAGATAGATCCTAGATGCAGCCATATCTGCACATAAAATTATCCACTTCATGGATAGGAGTAAAGCACCAAGTATGGCCTTCAAACTTGATATTTCTAAGGCTTATGATAAGGTTAATTTGTCCTTCCTCCAAAAAATTCTTAGTAGAATGGGATTTAATGAGATGGTTATCCACATTATTCAAGAATGTATGCAAACTGTTAGTTTCTCTGTAATGGTCAATGGCTCCCTTGGTGACTTCTTTCAACCTTAAAAAGGTCTGCAGTAGGGTGAACCCCTCTCCCCCTATTTATTTATTATGGTGGGTGAAGTCCTTAGTAGGAATCTAACTATCCACTCTTCCACGGGAAGAATAAAAGGAGTCAAACTAAATCATGAGCATCCTGGGTGTAAGAGCAATCTTGCATCACCCAAAAAATATTTCTAGTTTTCTTTTCAATAAGGGCTATCTTGTGCAGAGCTTCTATTTATGGAAACTTTCCATTTTAGTAAGTTGGTCATACAATCTTGGAATGTTTGGATTTTACATGTCGAGGTTCATCTCAGTCATATCAGCCTACTAGTAAAGTTTCATTGATAGATCAAATCTAGCTTTGTAGATATTGAAGATTTTTGGTATTGGCAATAGGGTACAAAAAATTTGAACTCAGTTTTGAAGGCTTTAGAGGCCCTGAATGAAGTCAAATATTTGGCTAACAAGCGCTTGCATGAATCAAGCCTATAGAGCACTTCGTGACATTTTCAGAATGGGGTTATAATAGTCAATCAGGTCAACTGGCGATGACTTATGATCTTCGGAAGTTGGGTCACCTGAAATGGCAGAAAATAATTTTCTTTCAAAATTTCTGCTGGGGTTTCAAAAGTTATTTTGAGCTGACTTTGATGTAGTAAACTAAAAAATAAAATAATTCTAAATTTGGTCGGCCATATGGGCTAAATTTTTGGAACCTTCTTGGGCAGTGGAAATTGCCTATATAAAGAAGGCCCTTAGTGTTGTCTTAGGCAGTTCAGAATAGTTCTGGGTAGATCTGGGTAATGATTCGAGGCTCTGTCCTACAGAATATTGTAAGGGAATGCCCATGTGGCTTTGCATATTGTAATTTTGAAAGTTTGTAATTCCACATTTGTGGAGATAATAAGAAGCCCATTTTATATTCTTGAAAATTATTGTTGTTTCTCTATCTCTGTTATGTGTTTTTGGTATTAAGGGGAGCACCCTTCATCACAAACTAGCTTCCACTCTACAGCAAGTTATTTTGGAAATATTTGTGGATGATACCTTCCTCTTTGGATACTCATCGGTGATTGAAGCTAGGTAGTGGAAGAAATTTTTGGAGTATTATGCTATGGCCTCAAGACAGTGCATCAACTACCAAAAATGTAGACTTTTCTTCTTCAACACCCCCATTGAGACTCAAACTAGAGTGCTTCAAATCTTGGGCTGTCATTCGGCTTCACTCCCCTCTACCTACCTAGGCATCCCTCTCACTATCAAAGAGGTCTCTCAAGAATTCTAGAATTCTATCCTGGAAAGAACTCAGAGGAAGCTTGTTGGATGGAAAGGGAAGATCCTGAGTAATGTTGGTAAACTTCAGCTAGTGGCTTCTACTCTCGAGAGGATACCTGTTTACTTTATGTCCCTCTTCAAGATCAAAAGCAACATGGTGCATAGGTTGGAAAAGATACAAATAAATTTTCTATGGGTAGGCTGTGAAGAGAAAAAGAGGATGTCCCTGGTCAATTGGGAAATAGTTTTCCTTCCTAAACAGTTGGACAGTTTGGGTCTTAGGCAAATTGGTTTGTTGAACAAGGCCCTCACCGTGAAAGTGGCTTGGAAGATCATTAAAAGGAAAGTGGATTAGTGTAAAGTAATGGAAGCTAAGTAGCTTCAAGGGAACCCTTATGGGATGATGTACCAGAATAACAACCTTCCCAATGGATCCAAACTCTGGGAAATCATATGCAAATGAAAAACCATGCTCTCTAAGGGTGTCTTTTGGCAACTCAGGGATGGAAAATCCATCTGATTCTGAAATGACTCATGGATCTAGAATTGCACTACCCTTGGTGGAAGGTTTCACCCCCTCATGACCTAACTCAAGCCTACCCTTGGTAACAAAACCTTCAACTACATGTTTGAAGGGAAATGGAAGTATATAGCTCTTTTGGTCAGGAACATACTGAAATTAGAACACTTGGCTAATGAGCTTAGGGAAATATTGGGAAATGTCAGAATTCCTGGAATTGCTAGCTAGGACTCCATCAATTGGGCCCCAACCCAAGCAAGAACCTTCTTAATCAAGACTCCTTACAACCTACTCTTGAAGGAGGAGAATAACTCGAGAGATTGGAATAAGGTGTGGATCCCTCACCTTACACCAAAAATAAATTTCTTTTGGTAGATGCTTATGCATGGTAACTCTTAACTTAGGAAAAACTCATTAGAAGAGGGTTCTCCCTAGCTAGCAGATGTGTCCTTTGCAAAAAGGAGGAAGTTATGAACCACCTATTCATACATTGTGAATACTTTACTAGTATTTGGCAAGGAGTTATTGGAAAATTGGGGATCCTCTGGGTCCTGGGAGATGATGCCCACCAGTTCACTGGTTGGCGATCCCACTCTTATCATCCTCTCCTCCAAATTCTATGGCATCTTCTTGCCCCAAACATCTGCTGGACAATCTGGAAATTAATGAACAATGGGATCTTTAGGGAGACTAATTTCCTGCCTGAGGCCTCTCTCCATCTGAGCACCAAGCTCCTATGTGAGAATGCTGGCTCAACTAGCTGGAAACTCCCCTCAATACCCCCATCAACCTGGGAGATCAAAATGAATGACAATTGGAATTTTTTGACTAGCTTTAGTAGGTTCGAAAACTCCAATTTGATGGCTTAGAATGCCACTTGGTGGGTTTCCCTGCTCATTGGTTGGATCAAATGAAACTTTGATGGGGTAGTAAATAATCTTACCTAGGGTGGGGGTGGAGTGCTAAGAGACCACAATGGTGCTTTCCTGTTGGCTTATGATGGATCGCTCAAAAACAATACTTGCAATCAAGCTGAAGGCATGACTCTTGTATGGGGTATAAAATTTTCCATCTCCAAGAATATCAGGCTACTGATGGTTAAGTGGAATTCCAAATTTATTGTGGAGAAAGTCAAACGAAGGTCAAATGCAAGGTGGTGGGTGAACACCATAATAGTGGAAATTCGGGAGCTTCTCAACAACCTCCAAAACATGACCATTTCTCACACCTACAGGGAAGGTAACATGGTGGAGGATTCTATGGCTGCCATTGGGTTTAAGCAAGCCAAGTTGGTTAAATGGGAGGAGGTCAGTTGGCTACCAAAGGAGACCCAACGGCTAATCAGGCAGGAAAAACACAACACCAACAATGTTTAAAATGAGTCACGTTGTCACCAATAAAGCCGAGGGCCCCAATTTAATTACATGTTGGCTTAATATGATGATTATAGTTGTTATGACTATGTATGTGTAAAATATTTTTAAGGTTCATAATTCTCTTTTGCATGAGTATGTGTGGAAGGATAGTTATCTCCATCAGTGGGTAATTTTGATTACCAAGCACACTAATGGAAAATATGGCTTAATTTCTAATTATTAGGCCTGGAGATCTAGTGGATTTTGTAGTACGGGGCTTGACTACCCAAAAACCACCCAGCCCCTACCATTTATAAACAAAATTCTCATAAAATAGTTAACTCAAGCCCTATTTTATGCCCTGGCATGCGAAGCTCGGCTCTATAATTTTCAAAAGACTTATGTGGTGGATACTACTCTGGTCGATATGGGTGGAAAAAATTTGTGCATAGAGTTAGAAAAAATTGAAGAGGAGTTCACCTCCGACCCCCTAGTTATTCACTACTGTAAAGAAAATGGCATTTGGGGTTTCATGGAGAGAATGAAGGGAGGCCACGAAGAAAAAATCTCCAAGCAATTCATGTCCTTATGGAACAATAGGAAGGTGTCGGTTGGGGACACACACTTTCAAATAGAGAAGGAGGTCATTGGTAAAGTGACGGGGCTATCAACTGAGGGTAAGAAGTATAAGAAAACCATCTGGACATTGGACATTACCAGTCTCATTTAGTTTTTCAGGCTAGGTGAAAAGCCTATGAAAAATTTTGGGGGATTCAACCACGAGCTGCTCCTTGAGTTCTAGCCTAAGGTGTGTCACATTATTATGAAATACTTCAATCTTGAGGGAAAATTTAGTGTATTTTATTATTATCATATATCATTCCTTAACCACATCAGGAATATGGACCTCATTTCCATCTCGTTCTACCTCCTCCACTCACTGGAAATTAGCATCATGGACATAAAAAAGAATAAGAATCTTGAGAAGTTGATTCCCATCCTTCACTAGGGCCTCTTAATTTTTATGTACAACTTCCATAAATCTATTTTCCCTCTGCGGCAAACCCCCCTTATTATTAAGGATGTCACCTAGGATTTTTCTCTATCAGAAGCCAAAAACCCCTCTTAGTCCCCCTCCCAGCCCATCCAGGAGACTGACCTTGTCCCACATGATGGTAA
Source organism: Chamaecyparis obtusa (assembly GCA_027943335.1). NCBI lineage: Eukaryota > Viridiplantae > Streptophyta > Pinopsida > Cupressales > Cupressaceae > Chamaecyparis > Chamaecyparis obtusa. The sequence goes on along the minus strand of BSBK01013789.1, from coordinate 48,087 downwards.
AGGCCGCAAGAGATGTGTGAGAAAGTCCTTTAAAAGGACATAGGTTTTAGAGGATTCCTATGTCTCTAAGTCCATAGAAGGTAAGGATAAGATGGTGGTTGATAGTACCCCTAAAGCTATGAGGAAGCCCAAAAAATTGAGGAAATTGGGCAACTAGGTGGAGTTGGAAGCTAATTTGGGGGGTACTGTCTGGCTTTCCAACAAAATTGCCAACAAGAAAAGAAATAGAAGACTCAAGGAAATAGCCTCTAAGGACAAGTCCCATTCAGAGGATATGGACACCTCTGCCTCCTTTGGTTCGATTGAGGGCTCATCGGCTGAACACTTGAGTTCATCCAGGTCTAGCAACATTCCCCCTTTGAATCCTCTATCGGTGGTGGATGATATGCCTTGCAAAAATACCTTGCCCACACCCTCTCCCCACACTCAGTAAACCAACTCCTCTCGTGCTAAGAATGCTTCCATGGTGATGGTTGGGAATGATAGGTTTAAAGGCTCCCTTAAACAGAAGTTCAATGAGCTAGATAATGAGATCCTCAGCCTCAAAGAGGATATGAGAGAAATCAAAGCCCATGTAACTGATTCAAAAAAATTTTCCCTCAAAGGTATGTACACATTGGTTGTGACCCTGTACAATATGCAGGAGAAGATGGATGATGGTAAATTGGAAGCTGATGAGGATAACAGAGACCTCTTCCTATTTTTGTAGGAAGAGTGGGTTACTACCCTGATGTCTAAGCATTTCAGTGGGAGATCCTAGCTGCTACTGGTGCCATGAGCTTTTTGTTTTGGTTCAGGCTTGTAGTTGATGGAGAAAAGGAAAAAGTCCCTATGGTGGTACTAGTACATCCTATGATTTCCATGTATCTATTTTTGTGCTAGAGGACCTAAGTTTTAAAGTGGATAACTTGGAGACACATCAAAATTCCTTCCATTACAAAAGAAGCATGTACTAGTGAATAGGATGAAATAGTGTTCACCCTAAAATGTATGGGGGAAATACAAGATCTAATTCTAAATCCAAATTCCCAAAGGAGAGATCCAAATTGATCAACCAAAAGGTTAATGCACAATTGAATCAATCTATGGACAATATGAAAGAGGAAGAAAACCTTATATTTCCCTATAAAGGAATTATGTTTAAAATCTGAAATAATTGAAAAGGCAAGTACTAACCTTAAAATAGGGAAAATCTAGAAAATGCCAATTTCTAATGTCTATATGTACTTTCAGGCAATTCTGTAATCCATTTCAAACTAGAAATGCTGAGATGAAGAAAACCCAGAAATATTTTATCTTTCTGACAGTAGGTAGTCTTTGACCCCAATAAAAGGTCAAAGGCTACATTTTTATTTTGAAGGTTGACTTTGACTTTGTTTGAAGACCTCATAATTTTGCCAAAAAAGGTATCCAAATCTAAGCTCAGATCTGCAGTTCTGCACCTTTACCTACAAGAAAAATGGTTTTGTTTGTTTTTTTTTTGGGGGGGGGGGTTTGCCTTGGTCAAACCCCGGTTTGGAATCAACCTTAATATTGAAATTGAAATGGATAATGCTTGCAATTAGTAGAAGTAGATCTAACAATGAAGCTATGACATTCAATAGATATGCAATTGCATTTGAAATGGAATCAAGTATGTTGATATGAAAGCTTGAACATAACATCAACAAATGTAAATCAAACCTCCATGATTGTATGCTTGGAATCCACCTTGAGGGAAGAATGAAATGGATCTTGAAGATGAACAAAGGATCTTGAAGGAAGATTGCGCCATCATGGTGGCTAGATCTAGGGTTTGAATGATGAATCTTGCATGCTTGAGCCAAATTCCTTCAAAGGCTTGAATGCTTGAATCCTTGATCTTCAATGGAGAACTTGAATGGAGAAGAGGACTTGAATACTTCCTTGAAAATGCTTGATGAAATACTTTCTTTATCTTTTCTTGAGAGATTTTGGATGATCATGAATAATTGATTACCAATGTCTTCTTGAGAGTGCTTGAGCATGATGGAATGAGATGGAGAAAATGAGAGAGGAAAGCCTCCTTTTATAGTGATCAAGGGCACAAACCTATAGAGAAGGCTAAAATTTGAGAATTAAATCTCAATTAACCTTAACCCCTATAAATGGGCCCATATTAAATGCAATTTAAATATTTACCATTCCGAAACCCGAAATGGCCAACCCTGAGGCGGGAAAAAGAAACTTTTCAAAACTCAACACCCGAAAATCATGGGAACTTGAAATTTCAACCTTGGGTCAAAGATGAGGTAGACTCTGCCCTAGGTCAGATTGAAGGTTGACCCTGACCTAGGTTAGAGTCAAGGTCGACTATGACCTTGAGGTCAAAAACATCAGGACCTTAGTCCATAATGCCAGGAAATGTAGAAATAAAGTGAAATCCGGTGGAAAGAGAAGCAGAATGGGGGGATAAAGTCAGATTCAAGAAGAGACCTGATCAAGGCACTTGACATGAACCCAGACCATTCACTCAAAGGGCTAAATGCTCTTAACATGGAAGTGCTTCCATTATAAGATGATACAACTAGGTCCAAACCTTGAGAATTAAATATAAAGCTTAGTAACAATTGGTATGAAACTTATGGAAAAAAGAAGTTATAAGGGTGGTGATTCTTGGTAAAAAGAAAAAGGAAAAAAAATTAAAAAATCTATTGAGAATGGTGGAAAATACCAAAGGAAACAATGCCACTACTTCTTCCCCCAAGAATCCCAACTAAAGAAGACATTGGATTATTAGGGCAATATTTATTAGTACCCCCTTCATTTTTTCTCTATCTTATATTTTGGTTGGTTGTTCTTCCCAGGATGTTGATTTGAACCTATAATATTTTTTTTTAAAGGTAAGGAGTAGAGCCTATACTTTCATAACTATAGAAAATCTTTACATAATATGATATGATAGTTCATGGAAACAAAAATATAGGACCATTATATATATTAGCTAATATGAGAGTGGTTTAAAAGACACCAAAATAAACAAAGACCATATTTTTGTATACATATAGATGAAAAAAATAAATATAGATAAATAAAGATCATATTAATGAAGGTCATAACCACAAAATGACCTTGAACTGAAAACTATTCAATAGTAATACCTAATAAAGACTACAATATACAACCTAATGACTAGAGACAAAGGAAATAATATCAAAATGTCAAAAAGTGAATGATTTACTAAACAAGAAGAAAGTGTGAGATATCTGAGGATTATTCATAGACACACATTTTATCTTTTCCCATGCTTGATGAAAATGAGACATGCCAACTGTAAGATCATCAGTAAAGAAAGATAAACTATAATCTTAATAGTTGTTTTATGTGTATATTATAAATTGTCCTTTTTATTGTTCTTCATGGGATTTCGCAACAATCCCTTTGTTTTTTTTTGTGATGCTTATTAATATGGGTCTGTTATGATTGGGGTCCTTCACCACTTAATATCATGAAAAATTAAATATATAACATGCTTGATTTAATATGGGCCATGAATAAAAATTTTATTGCAACTCTAAAAACTATGTGGAAATATCTTGGTTCATTCTATCCATATTTTTCGTAGTTGTTATTTAGGTAACTCCTAATATTTTCTTGATGGCCTCTAGAATATAATTCAATTTGAAAATTAAAACATTTTGAACCCAAAGCATCATAATGACATAGAGGAATTTCATATCAGTACTCCAAAATAAAAGTTTCACATCATGTACATATTTGTAATAATCTTCAAATAGAAAAATATTGAACCAAGGATCTAGAGGTTAAAGAAAAGAACAAATAGAAGAGAGATGATATGAATGCAATGATTGATAATTGAATTGATCCAATGAATTTATTTATTTACATAATTGGCCTCCTCATATATGAAAGACCATAAGAGAGAATGATAAGGAGTTTATAAGCTATCACCTATTCTAGGTGTAATCACATGTCCACCAAATGTGGATCATCCTTCATTATGCATTGAATTATGTGCAATAGGATGAAGATGACAATGTGATATGTGCACTAAATGCGGAACTCACACCTAAAGTGGAATTTCTCCTACACCATGTGATTAATTAAGGTGAAAACTTCTAGGTGTCTCAATGAAAAACTACTATGTAATGCATTATCCTAAGTAAGATTAAGTTAAGTGTAATTAGGAATATTTAATTGTACCAACACCCCCTTAAGTACAACTTACTGATATGCACTTAAACTCACAATCCAAGATGGGTCTCGGCTACTAGGTCATGTTAGGTACCCATGTACAAGATGTAATGCAATACATGAAATGCAAAACTCTCATAAAGTGGATAAAGAGACAAAACCTCATGGAAAAAATCCTCCCACAAAAATATATATGAAAACAAGATGCATGGATAGATGAAGTACTCAAGACACCCAAGAAAACCATAGATCATTTATATACAAGGAATTATCCCCTCTATAAGAAGGATAGTTCAAGACATGATATCCCCCCCATAACGAAGAAGCTCCCATATTGATGAAGAGTGCCAACAAACAAAAGATAAGCCAATGCTTACAAGAAACTTGTCTCCCCTTAGGAATAAATAGATACATCAAATTATGAAGAAGCCAATCCATGTGAAAATGGAAGGAGGAATAAGATTAAGGTCTCTATTTATGAATATCAAAAGACTGGATAGGTCTCTCCAAGCTCAAAGAATCTAAAACTTCATGTGAAAAATCAAGCGAAGAAGGAGTATAATCAAGAGCGCCAAACTCCAAAGAAGGTGAAGATGTATCTCAAACTATGATGGTATCATTAAAGAGAAGACAAAACCCCTCAAATATATCTCTGAAATATTCATCATGAGAATAAACAAATGCTGAAAAGGTATCCAAGTAGTCATCACATTCTGCAAGATCATAAATACTATGATCATCCTATTGAATAGTAGAGTGCATGTCTAAAGAAGAAGGTAGTCAAGGAGTAAGAAGCTCAACACTTGTCTCAACAAAAAAATGATTCAAGTGTCCAAAGTTTTCCTCACATACATAATTATCCCTTGGAAAATGGATGTGTACTTCATGAATAGCATCATCATCATCAATAAAATATGAAAAAGAATACAAGTGTGATGCATGATAAATAACTCTCATAGCTATGACATCTCTATTAAATGTGTCCCTAATGTAGACAAAATCAAGAGTAAACTCAACAATTTTACCTTGTGCCCCATAATTAATTTGGTAAATAGAAAGGATATTAGTAGTCAAGGATGGTATACAAAGAACACCATTAAGTGTCCCCTCTCCCATAGGAATAGAACCCTTCCCACAAAATCTCATGTGTGTCTTTTTACCCATCAAAATATTAGGAGGATTACAAGGATCAATAGAATAAAAAGTATCCATAGAAGATGTCATATGATGTGATGCACCTGAATCAAGAAGTCAGTTACCTTGTTTGTGATGTGTGGAAGCCCAAAGTTCTTGTCCTTTACCTTTAGCTTTGAATGATGATGGAGATGTAGAAGATGCCAAATGTATAGGAGTAGAAATTGATGAGCGAAACTTAATATTGTGGTTTCGAATAATGTGAGTTATCTCATCAATGTTCTTGTGAAAACACTTATGTTCATCATGTCCTAGCTTATTACAATATGCAAATTTATTTCTCTTTCTTGTAGATGATTCCTCTCTTGAAGATGACTTGGATTCAGAAGTAGTATGTGAAGGAGATTCATTACCTTTGTCATGAGCATTAGGATCCTTTTTTTTCTTCTTTCTTTTTCCATTAGAAGATTTTGATGTGGACTCATTTTCAATCAATGCATGATGTGTGTAAGGCTTCAATTGACCCATGTGTACCAACTTTGCTTGTTTTCTTGTGATTTGACCTTCAAATTCATCAAGAGAAGGAAATTTGTATGTACTACCAAGAGCATCCATAATAGCATACAAAGTAGAAACAAAGATAGAATATTTAGGACCTAGCTTGGAAATAATATAAAAGATCAATTGTTCATCCCCTTTAACAATGCTACAAGTAGAAAGCTCCAATATAGTAGAATTTAACCTAGATGAAAAGTCTTGAATATTGTAAAAACAAATAGGATTTATACCTATGCACTGATTCTCTAATCTTAATTTTCTCATTCTATCATGTTTACCAAAGAGTCCTTCCAATATGACCCAAGCATTATGAGGATGTGTGTAACATGCAATATAGAATAGAAAATCATGAGATATGGATGATCTAAGAGAGCTGAGCACTTTATCCCTTCAATCAAACCATTTTATCCTTTATGTAACATCTATAGCTGGTTCTAGATCCTTCACAAGAGTCATTCTAGGCAATCCAATACTAAAAAATGATCACTTTAACATACTTTCCATTCATGGTAGTTATATGGAGAGAGGTTTTTGACCTTTGAATTATCCATAATACAACCAAATAATGATTAATAACCACTGATAACTCCTTCAAATTACTGATGCAAATTAGAAAACTAAAATCCAAAGATTAACCAACTGCAAATAGAGCCCCAAAATGACCTATTTCTAAAAGTGATATATCCACCCAAAATCTCTTAAATATGATTGCAAATCTGGAAAGTAAACAAAAAATCATGCACTTTCAAAAAAAAATTCACCTCAAATGTTACCCTATGTTCCCAAATGAAGCCATGGAAGTTGCAGAAATTAGGGATAGGCAACAAAAGACATGAAAATTTGTACTTTATGATTAAACTGGCCACCAAAATACAAAAATAATACCATCACAAGAATTTTAAGGAAATTCTACTCCAAATCAAAAAAAAAAAATTGAAAAATGAACAAAATTGAGCAAGATGTGGCCCTTTGAAGTTAGACTAGAAAATCAAAATCTCTAATGGTGAAGACTGATAAATTCAACCCCCTATTGATGTGAGGAATTGATACCTTAAATTAGATGGTCATATGGGCGTCACAAAAAAAGCCAATTTGCCCAGTTTTGATAGCTGGACGACAGTCAATTTTAGGCTCTGGTGATAGATGACATGGAAAAAATGTGCCTGGTCCTGGTGACATGTCATTGACTAGGTGTATGTATTACTAATGTGTCATAGTATAGATGATGATGTCACGACTAGAAGATTTTAATGTTACCATTTATCCTTGATGCAAAAGGGGAATCTATATTAGTTTTCTATTTAAGACCATAATGATTACCATAAATGATGAAGTGGCATATTGTGGAAAATATTAAATTTATGTTCTCACTGATGTCAAACCTTTTAGAAGGATAAAATATTAGTGATAATTTTTTGGTACTTAGGTTGTCCTATTATTACTAGGTAGTTTTGAAGGTCCAAATATATTTAGACTGGTTCATAAAGATATGGATAATATGAATAATATTGAATATCTATTTTATTGATATGATTTATAATATATTATACACCTTTAGTTCCTTTAGCCAAGATGTGATCAGTTAGCTTGCTTCTAATGCTCATAATATTGTGTCTATAATTTTAGCCTTGTGGTCATTTTGTTAGTTTTGCATTAATAGAATTACTTGGAATTAGTAATAGTCTTGATGTTGATGATCCAATATTACTATACTTGGAAATTGTAGATTCATGTTGTTTATTGTGTTACAGATCTAGCTAGGTTTAATATACTTTTGTTCTATATATTCTTTGTCAATAGCTTAGGTTCTAAAACTAGTCTAAAATGTCTTCAATGTTCTATAGACTCATTAGAAACTATATTTTTGTGTGATGATAATAGTCATATTTGGTCATACAACATAATTTATTACCATATTTAGTTTTCAAATGTAATATATGATGTTCTATATCTAGTCATACAACATAATTTATTGATATATTTATGTTTCAAATATAATATACGATGGTCTATATCTAATGTGTTTAGTTATGCTATGGTTTTGTGTGTCCAAATCTGATTTTTATTTGGGGCTATTTTTAAAGTCCAGATATTCTTTCTAGGTGAATTTAGAATGTTAATTTGATTCTCACCACGGTATATGGATATCCACATGATTCAAATTTCTTTGAAACATATCTATTTTTTAACTATTCTATAAGCTTGATTACCAATCTAACCTATGTGTTTCGTATATGACTTTAGTTGATGAAAGAACCATTGAATCTATCTTAGAAGATGGTTTTTTGATATATAATTTACATCAACTCTTTCTTTCAGATTAGATGACCTCATGTATGTTGGTTTTGAATGACTTATAGTATACAATAGTTACTTTTTTTGTTTCATATAATATTGATTAGATATTTTGTTGATCTAATCATATAAAAAGAGTACATTCCAAGTTAGAGATGTAAGTGGAAGTTTCAAAGTGTTGCAAGAGAATGTGATGTGAAGGAAAGAAAATAAAGAAGCAAAATGTGCATGCAAAGTAGATATTTTGATGTTAGAACATCAAGAAAATGCATTCATAGATAGTGTGTTTAGATTGTAATAGATGTATGCCATCACTCTGGTCATGTAACACCCCACCAGGGGACTTGAGAGGGAAACATACTAAACTGGTATTAAGAAAGACACATTTTTTTTTATCATGTTATGCATCTAATATTACATTCAAAACCATGTGATACAAGGATCATAAAAAAATAGATTTTATTAAAATTCAAACATGAATGATAAAAATAAATCAGATAAAAATGTCCTCATAGGTTCCCTGATATCTCTACTAGCAATGCATGACAAACATGACTAATTCTACATAATAACATGAGAAAATGAAATAATGACAATATGAATTATCTAATTAAGTATTACAATCACATAATCAAGCTCAAGGTCTACAACTTTATCGACATTTTTATTACATCACAAGTGATTATAGATACATGTTTACATTATAAATTACAAGTAAGCACTAAAATTTATTTACATATTGATTTGTACTATGATCTCCTCAAGAAGATTATATTACTACATAAATACATAGATATGATAAAAGAGACAATGTCACATTGTTGTACATCAACATGAAACTCCACGATAAGATACAAATAATGATAGAAATCATTTGGATGCATGAACAAGAAGTTGTATAAGAAGCTTAGTGAAGTAGCATAATCATCTTAAGTTCTTGATCCATCTCTGAAAAAATACTCAATGGATAAAACATTTTCCACCCAACCACATGGGACCCTAAGGCGCACTCCGGAGATAAAAAAAAATGCCCCACACCCCACATACAATCACAAGAAAGGAAGAAACAAGGAAACAACCAATCCAAGGATTAATGAAGGAATCCACAAGGATATACAACAAGATAACATAAGATAGCCAAAAAGAAAAAATCCTATAGAAGAGAATCTAAAACACATTCAAGGGAATCCTAGAACACATACTAAATGGTGTCATGACATAGCTCCCACTCTCTTGGGAAGTCGTAACTATCTCCTTGGACTTGACCCTGAGGTGGAGCTCATGTGGACAATGTGTCTACCTACCAAATCAACATCCCATAGATGGTCATGAAATTATCTATCCCACCCTCATATATACACATACTTGAGGCTATGATAGAAGAAATTATCTTTTTAGTGTAAATCCCAACCCAATTTATTTTATTATGTTTTTTCTTGATTAAAAATCCACAATGGGTAACCCTTGAATAACCACTTGGGGCCCCGACCCTTATTGCGAGTCACCCTCCAAGCTATGCTCCTAGGAAACCCTCCTATGCTTAAAACTAAAATCTCAAAATATAACAAAGCCAATAATATCAAATGAAACCTCATAAAATCCTCATAATCAAAGAAGTCGAATAAGAAGTGTTTGGAGAAAAAAAATAAAAAATCATCAATAGGATCCACAATGCAAAAAAAGAAAGAGGAAATCATATAAACATCATACTAAAAATCACATGAAAACTCTCTAGGTTCCTTAACATAGCCATACTTCTTGATATATCATAGCATATGTATAAGTCCTATTTTGGATCCATACTAACAAACTACTTACATAAGATCTCCATGATCCAACAAGTGTATAATTAAGCTCCAAGGGCACCAATTAACCATAATACAATAAATACATGTTCATTAAATAACCTAGTAGAAAAAGCCAATCATATTCATCAACAAGCCAATAATGAATTGATTCCAAAAAGAAGATGCCAAGAACATCAATGGGGCCTTCATGTGACCTCAATTATGCTATTAGGTCGGAAACATAATCAAACAATAAATTGATATAAGAAATTACACAAAATTAAAACTTATAAATCCATAGCCTATGGTACAAATAACGAAACCCATATTAGACCCTCAACATCACATCAAGAAAATAACCACATTTACAATAGGAGAAATAGACATGCCAAGACATCAAGCAATTCAGCCAAATCAACATAAATTAACAATATATTTGTAAAAAAATGTTTATCACGTACATAAAATCACACAACTCCAAACATATCAAATAACAATTATAATAAGAATATATTGAATCCAAGGTCATCTAATTAAATTTACTGAGTATTTTAAAAAAACTCATTATATATCATGTATAACTACAATTAGTACAATCATATTAACATCCTCGAGACATGAGATAACCATAAGGGTACATATTTTCTAACAATCTAATATAATTCCTATTTAATATAAAAGTACTAAATCCCTATGTTATAACACTATAATTTAGTTTCTAATATGCTTTCTAAGACTTTGAAACATTCTATTTAAATTGATCTAATAATCAACTCAACTGAATTAATCAATTTTTCACTACTTTACTCACAACATTCTTAAGACTCTTAAACTAGTATTATATCATTCCTAGCTATAATCTTTGATCATTTAAGGACCTATCTAAGACTATACTGAGCATTTTTAAGACTCTTAAACTAGTATTGTATCATTCCTAGCTATAATCTTTGATCATTTAAGGACCTATCTAAGACTATACTGAGGATAGACTTCATGTTTTAAAATTGCTATACCTTAGTCATATTAGACATAACAAATCCCTTACAGATATTCTTTCTAATTCAAGAAGATGTATAATGAATAGAGCTACATTCATAAGAAGAATAACCCTATGTAAGTTAATTAAATTAATTAAATTAAATATGACTAAATTACTTAATACAATTAAGAAATAATGATATAATTCAAATTTAATTAATTTACTTAGTATGAAAGTAAATAAATAACAAAATTATAGTTCAATTAGTTCCTACCTCTAGATGAAATAATAATGATAATATTTATAATAGTAATTCATTATTAATTTTAATCTTTATTTGACTAAACAAAAGATTCCTTATTCATTAAAATTAAAAGAAAAAATCAACTTTATTTAATTTTAATTAACTAGATTTTTATCAATGCCACTAATTGACTAAATTTATTAGTCAATAATTAATTAATTAAATCATTATTAATTAGAAGATGAATATATTTTTTTAATAGAAAGAAACTACAAATATCATACTAGAAATTTCTAAAATTATTTAAAAACATAAATCAATGCCTTAACTAAAAATCTCAAATCTAAGAAAGGATTCATAACTAATTATTGTTAACCTCAACTTAAATTCTAAATTAGTTAATATATAAATAAAATATATACTTTCTAATTTTTTATTTTTTTTTGTAATGAGGAGGTATCCCCACGGCCTAGCCCAGTGACCAACAGCCCATATCTTGGGACCTGTGCGAGCTAAGGTGAGACTAATCCTCCATGGGTGAGACTGGGGGCTCAAACACCGATCCCACTAGGAAAATTCGGAGGGAATTTCAAACCCAAGACCAAGGGGGTAACCCACAACCTCAAGCCTTTGCTCCCCACCGTTTGAACTAGCATTCGAAGACATATACTTTCTAATAGTACTATTAATATAAAAATCTAAAATGTAATTAAGCTTAGCTAAATCTAATATGAAAAGAATCCCTAGAAAAGGAGGGAATAAATTCCTAAAGAATATATACTAACTAGAAACTTTTAGAGAAGTATTCATAGTAAATTGTACTTCTAAGCTGGCCCACCCCTTACGAGACATTTAATTCAAAAGAATAGAACGATATGATATTTAAGGAAAGCTCCCTGTAAAGGAGAAATGTAGCGCTAAATATTTAAAGGCAATATGAAAACGTAAAGCATAGGGCTAGGAGGAAACACCATTCTAGGAAAAGAGGTAAACACATATCAGTAATAAACAAAGGCTCATGGTTATCGGAACAAGTTTTGCTTCCATAATGCGTTCGCTGCAAATTCGAGTTTGCAAGTAAATATCCCATCAATACTACCAAGAAATACAAAAACCAACCGGCTCATGGACGTTGGTAACGGGAGAAGGGCATCTATTCCACTGAAGAAAAGAATGAAACCTTATGTAGATTAAAATATGAATCTAATGACTTTAATATAAGGGTTTACAGAGGTATGCCCGCCAGAGACTCGGTACACAACATAAAATTCAGCCAAAGTAGAGAGGAGAAAAGTATGAACCACAGCCGCCCAAATCAATGTAAAGTAATGGCTCCTACCAGTACCATAGCCAAAAAGGTCCACACATGACAGCCAACAAAAGGAATTCAATAATAAGGGCCAAAAGTGACGACGTCCAGAATAACTAAATGCATGGAATCTATGTACAATGCCAAACAAAACCCAAAAATTCAACATATGCGTAATGGTGTAACCATAACATTAATAAGAGAGCCCAGTATCAAATGATACGAAGGTGAAAATACGTGCAGACAAGATAAAATGGAAAGTTAAGATGGCAATCATGGATTTACCTCAACGAAAAAGGAAACCAGAGCAAGTCAGATGCACAATTTACACAACCATCTCCCACTGATAATGAAAGTATGCCAATCTACACTTGGTACAAAATCCAAATTCGGACCACATTCTAAAGCCCAGAGGTCATCACAATTAAATACGATGGCTTAAGCAACTCCTTTAAGATCTCCCAATCAAAAATTGATGCAGGACCATCTGAGGCTCACCCCAATCTTGCATTAATCAAAATAGATCTTTGCATTTCGTTCTAGTTTTTTGGTTTGAGAGATTATGCTTGAGACCACTCATTCGTTCAAGATCGAGTGTGCATTTGTGTAGTCTTGATTGAAACCTATCTGCGATCATCTTCCTAGGATCGCACCTGCTGATGTTCATAGATGTTCGAGATTTGATCAATTTCATATCCTTGGGTAACATATTTGTTGCTTTCTAACGTATTTGGTGATTTGATGCGCGATTTCTGATCTTTGATTTTCGACCGTTGCTTATGTAGCGTTTGATTCGTGGATGTTCCGTGGATTTTTTCCTATGATCGCCTTCATGTGGTTACCGTTGCATCGATCTTTGTACCCTTTGGGTCATAACTATTTTTTTTACATGTTTCTTGTCTGGGGAGCGTTATTTTTTTGGGCCAACTTGGAGACGTTACCTATAAGTAATTACACAATGTATCTTTAGAGGGGGCATTTAGATAGATAGTGGAAAAAAAAAAGCTTGATCTAACACTTAGAAAGATTAGTAATAGTATTTTAGATATATTTCTTTTTAAATGGTCGTAACCAAGAAGGTTTGACAGCTCGGCATATATTTTGTTTGATCTCCAAGTAATACATTGGATCATGCATTCTCTTTCTATATTGTTTTATTTTTCCATTGTGTACTCAAGAAGCATGATAAGAAATCCGCTTTGGAGATCTATCGGTCTTTTCTATATCAAATGGTATCAGAGTGGGTTTTGTTGTAGCAAGCCCTAGTTGAAATTGGTTGGGGGTTAAGATTGTGTTGTAGCCTCTAAAATTGTAGAGGGTTGCGATGACGGCTCGAGGAAGGAGAGATTTTGATCCTAATGTGTTGGATATGTTGAGACAATTTTTTGCTAGGCTTGAAGCTATTAAAATAGCCCAAACAAGAGGAAGACCTAATGAATATGTTAATGAAGATGAAGCTAAAGAGGTACAAGGAGTAGAAAATGCCTCTCTTCTTGAACAAGGGGAGGAAAGATTCTTGGGAGCCTTGATAAATGTGAATGTAAAACCACACTTCAATCCTCCTAAATATAGTGGCAAATTTGAATCATTTGACTTAATGGACTGGATCTCTAAGATGGAGAAATATTTTTAATATGAAGGTACACAGGTTGATAAAAAGGTGGCCTTTGTTAGTACAATATTTAAAGGACACACATCTGTGTCATGGGAACAAATGGAGCTTGATTGAAAAACTAGGGGAAAATAAATGATCAAGGTATGGGATAAGATGATAAAAGAATTCGAAGGTAATTTCCTACCGAGTGAATATCAAGTTAGTTTGTTGAGGAGAATGCAAAATTTTAAACAAAATGATACCTTTGTGAGGGAATATACTAAAGAGTTCTAGAGATTGGATATTAGATCTAGACATATGGATGATGAAGTTGAAAGGGTTGCAACATACCTGAATGAATTGAGAACTTCTATACAAGATGACATCAGTTTGGTGAGGATAAATAGCATTGAAGAAGGCTATCAATTTTCCTTGAGGGTTGAGGAGAAACTAAACAAGAGGAATAAGAAGAGGTGGAGAGGTAGAGGTGGCATATTTTCTAGAGGAAGAGGTAAATCTTATGGATAACATATTAGATCTAAATAAGATAAGGTAAATCAAGATAAAGAAAAATTAGAGTGGAAAGGAGAAAGTTCATCCTAAGGAAGAGGATGTTATACAAGAGGTAGTTACGCTATAGGTAATGATCATAAAAGAGAAGACCGAACTTGGTTTAAGGGTGCTTGTTTCAAGTGTGAAGAAGGACATAGAGAATTTGAATGTAAGAAGACCAATAGTAGTAGTAGAAGAAATGAATTTGTCTAGGAAGATACCCCTAATTCATTGAACCAACTAAAAGGTGGTGAAAATTTGATTATTATGAGAGCTTTGTGGAATGAAGGAATTAATGAAGACCCTCTAAGGAAATGATTATTCAAAACTAGATGTAAACTTGCTAGAAAATATTGCAATATGATGATTGATAGTGGAAGTTCAGAGAATTTGGCATCAAAAGAATTGGTTACAAAGTTATAATTACTAAGGATGAAGCACCCTAAGCCCTATTAGATTGCCTGGAATAAGGATGAGCATAAAGTTTTGGTAAGTGAATAATGTCTTGTCAAATTTAAGATTGCAAACTATCATGATGAAGTTCTTTGTGATATTATGCTAATGTATTTTTGTCACATCTTGTTGGGTAAACCATTGCACTATGATAGATAACCAATACATGATGGTGTATAGAATAGGTATACTATTATTGCTAATAGAAATAAACAAGGTTTTTTGGCTCTGATAGAAGAATTTAGGAGTAAAAATTGCACTACTATTAGAGTTTGTTTTCTTGAAATAAAATTTAATTCATAAAGGGTTTGAAGAAGGATGATGTATGCTCTACCTTATTTCCTAATAGATTGGTTGTGAATATAGAAAATGATTCACCGATTGAGGATAATGAATTTTGATAGATTTTCAAGATATCATTTCAGATAATGTACCTGATGGATTACTTCTTGATAGAAGCATCTATCAATCAATGGATATGATTTTGGGAGCTAGCTTACCTAATAAGACACCTCACTAGTTGACACTTGCAAAAAATGAAGAGTTGAATAGACAAGTCTTGGAATTGATTAAAAAGGGTTTGATAAGAGAAAGTTAGAGTCCATGTGTAGTACTAGCTATGTTAGCACCTATGAAGAATGGAGAAATTAAAATGTTTAAAGATTGAAGACATATAAATAGGATCATAGAGAGATATTGATCTCCATTACCTAGGATGGATGATGTCATGTATAGTTTAAGTGGAGAAAAATAATTTACCAAGATTTATTTGAAGAGTGGCTATCATCAGATCAAAATCAAAGAATGATATGAATGGAAGACTACTTTGAAAACAAGAGAAGTTTTGTGTGAGTGGTTGGTTATGCCTTTTGGGTTTAACTAATGCACCTAGTACTTTTCTAAGATTGATGAATGATGTTTTGAAGAAATTATTTGGTGAGTTTATGATTATTTACTTGGATCATATTCTAATATTTAGTAAGAATAAGGAGGATCATTTGTTGCATCGAAGACAAGAATTGTAAATTTTGAAAGAGGAAAAGTTATTGATTAACTTGAAGAAATGTTCTATCATGAAGGAAGAGATAGTATATTTGGATTTTGTGATTTCAGCTAAAGTTTTGAAGAAGAAATCTTCAAAATCTAAAGAAATGTTGAAATGGCCTACACCTGTGAATTCTAGTGAAGTCAGATCTTTTAATGGATTAGCATGTTTCTATAAAAAAATTCATAAGGAATTTTAGTTATATTTGTAATTCTATGACAAATACAGTGGGAGGAGACAAGAAATTTTTCAATTGGACACATGGAGCTGAAAAAAGTTTTAAAACATTGAAGCATAAAGTAGTTGAATTACTAGTACAAGGTTTACCTTATTTCTCTAGAGTATTTCTAGTTGATTGTGATAGTAGTGGAAGTGCAATAGGAGCGGTATTGAGTCAAGAAGGTAAACATATTTCCTTTTATAGGCTGAAATTAAAAGATACTAAGAGAAAGTATTTAGTCTATGATCATGAATTTTATGCTATTATTTAATCTTTGAAAAAGTAGAGACATTATTTGATGCCTAAAGAGTTTTTGTTGTATACTGATCATAAAGAATTGTAGTATTTGGGTAGTATAGAAGTGGATTGTCCAATAGGTTTGCATCTACATTGAGAAAAAGAAGTCTATGATTGAAATAAGAGTTGAAGTACTTGGTTTTAATTATTTGAAAATTTTGTGCATGAAACTGATCCCGATTTTGCATAACCTTGCAAATAATTTTAGGAAATGATCATAGATAATTAGAGTAAAGTGTGTTGATTACATAATTGAGGAAGGTATGTTGTTCAAAAGCATTTAGTTTTGTATTCGTAGAAGATCAATGAGAGAAAATCTATTCAAGGAGAAACATAATGGAGGACTTGCAATACTTTTAAGTATTGAAAAAATAGCGAGTTTGATTAAGGAGAAATAATTTTTGCCTTAGTTGTGTAAAGAAGTTTAGAAATTTGTTAGTAGTTGAAAAATATGTCAAGTTTCTAAGGGAGTTAGTCAAAATACAAGGTTGTTGATGCAGGAGCATCCTAGGATTCTTGGCAATCCTGTATCAACCAAAAAAATGTTTGTCTTTCAAGGTAGTTTATTGGTTTTGATCTCGTTTCGATGGTATTCTTGCTCAGTTTCAAAGACTATTTTCTTAGTTTCAGTGTTTTCTTGGGTGCTCAGTCTCTGAAGAATGCTCGGTAGGTGAAGGCATCAGTTTCCTATTGCTCGGGGATGACTGGGTTGCTCGGTCATGCTTGGCGTGGTCAGTTGACTGATGCTCAGTTATTTCTTCTCTTGCTCGGTGTTCTTGCTTACCGACTGGATTGTTTGGATAAATCAGCTTGGCTAAGTGGTGCATTTAATTTGCATTGT
Source organism: Chamaecyparis obtusa (assembly GCA_027943335.1). NCBI lineage: Eukaryota > Viridiplantae > Streptophyta > Pinopsida > Cupressales > Cupressaceae > Chamaecyparis > Chamaecyparis obtusa. The sequence goes on along the minus strand of BSBK01013789.1, from coordinate 30,606 downwards.
GCTCCTCAAGTTATAGAATGACCATTGGAGGTGTGGGGACCCAGATCTGGCATGCTGCATTCTTCTATGCAGATCATATGACCGTTTGGGCCATCTTAGAGAGTTTATTTATTTTGTAAGGCTATTTGAGAGCCGATTGATGTTTTGGCATTTAATATTTGTATATCATGTTGAGCTGACTTGTGGCTAGGATTTAGTATTTAAGTAAATGCTTGGGTATTTATTTGGGGGCAGTGAAAGCAGTAGTAAGAGTTAGTAGCCTACGAGCTTAGGAACAGGAAGATTTCTTGGAAGTTTGAGTACAAGTTTAGATCTTTCTTGGGTGCCTACCAATGTGCTATGTGTTGCAGACCTGGGCTAGATGAATGATGATATTGGGGAAAAGATTTAGATCCTGTGAGATTTTGTAGACTCATAATTGCTCTGTATTTGTCTATAATCGGGAAGGCCTTATAGCCTGACACATTGCATGTAATCAGTGATTTGGTGAATAAAGACTTTAGTTTCATTTCAGATATGTGGTTGTTTTTGTGTATTTTCCCTACGTATTGATTTGGTTGCAAGGTCAGTCTATCCTTCATTGGATACCCCTACCTTGATTACATTAGGTGGTATCAGTGCAAGAGTTTTTCTTGTTGGACCGAGTTGATCTGGTGGAGCAAGGTTTATTCCTACTAGTGTAAATTATGTTCCTGTCAAATCCGAGTGGATCTTGTGTGTCTATATCTAGATCTTGATTTGAAGATGCCTCTGAGGAGAAATCGTAAGAACTCAAAGGAAGATGTTGTTGGAGAGTTCAGTCTTGATGATTTTATGGCTTTGCAGAAACAAGTGCAAGACCTACAAGAGGAGTTGAAGAAAAAGAAGAAGCTTACCTTGAAAGAAGATAGTGATGATGAATCTGAGGAAGAAGATCATTTTGAAGAAGTTGTAGAAGAAGCTAGAGATCTAGAGGAGAATCAATTTCTAAAAGCTATGTCTAAAATTGGAAAGAGAACTAAGATTGAAGTTTCTACATTTGTTGGAAGCCTTAGGCCTGAAGAATTGATTAATTGGATCAATGAGATTGATGAATACTTTGAGTATGAAGAAATAGAAGATCTTGATAGGGTTAGATTTGCAAAGACTATGTTGAAGGGTCATGCAAATATCTGGTGGTGAGAAGTTCAATTGGAAAGAGGTAGAAGAGGAAAAGAAAAGATCACTAAGTGGAACTGAATGGTTGAAAAGTTGATGAAGCAATTCATTCCAGTGGATTATGAATTGGAAATTTTTAAGAAGATGCAAGCTTTGAAGAAGACTAAAAAATTGGTACAAGAGTATACCGGGGAGTTTTACAGAATCCTGATTAGGACTGGTCATTCAAAAGCTGATAAAGAAAAGGTTGCTAAGTATGTCTATGGTTTGAGACCTAGTATTTAAGAAGAGTTACTTACTATTCAAATGATAACAATAGGAGATGCTTATCAGATGGCATTGAAGATTAAAGAGAAGCTAAATAAGAAGTTTAAAGGTAGACAAAACAATTGAAACCGAGGAGATAAGATTGGTGCAATAGTTGCTAAAGGTAATGTGAAAGAGAATTCTAAGCCCGATGTTGGATCTAGCAGTCGGAAAGTTACTAAGAATGTTGAATAGAGAGGAAGGTGGAAGAATGAGTTCACCGGTACTTGTTATAAATGTGCTGAAGCTGGTCATAGAAGTTGGCAGTGTCCTAAGAAAAGAGTTGCATTAGATGCTAAAGAAGACATTGAGAATGTTCTAGAGAAAGGTGAATGTCCAAGGTCACTAGGAGGTTAGTTACATGTGTCTCTAAAGCAGTACAAAGGATTATTTTTTTTAGAACTAGATGTAAGTGCAAAAACAAGGTATGTAATGTCATAATTGATGTTGGCAGTTCTAAGAACTTTGTTTCAAAAGAAATGGCTATTAAATTGACTCTAGAAAGAATGAAGCATCCTAATCCTTATCAGATTAGTTGGATTCAAGATGTTTCCAATGTTAGAGTGGAAGAGAAATTCTTGGTTAATTTCCAAATTGGATCTTACCCGGATGATATATTATGTGATGTGTTGCCTATGGATGTCTGTCATCTATTTCTCGATAGACCTTGGTAGTTTGACAGAAGTATTTTGTTTGATGGTCATGCTAATACTTATGTGGTTAGGCATGAAGGAGCTTGGCATAAGCTGATACCTTTACAGGAGACAAGGGTTAAAGGATGTGGAATTATGAGATGTTTTGCTTATGACAAACCTTAGGAGCACAAGGCTGATGAACCAATTCTTGTTAAGTCTAGTTTGAATGAGAAGGAGAAAGAGATATCTGAAGAATTTGTTGAGATTAAAAAGCAGATGGTTTTGCTGGTAGAGATGGTACAACTGATGATGACATTTATGACACAAAGAGATGTGGATGATATTGATTTGATTGAGGAGGATGAACCTTACCGAGGTATTGTTGTGGTTGGTAGTGGTCAGAGTCAGTTTCTATCTATTGCCAACCAGAAAGATAAGAGAAGTGGAAAGAACAAGAATTTTTTGGAGGAAGAGGTGAATGAAGTGAAGACTACTTGAGATGAAGGGCAAGAGGAGATATGGGTTAAGAATAGATTTGGAATCCCTGTTCTGATTCCCTTGAGTCGTTCCTAATTTACTTAAGAGAAAATATTTCTTACCTAGGGTGTCTGATGCAAGAGCATCCTAGGATTCTTGGCAATCATGTATCAACCAAAAATATGTTTGTCTTTGAAGGAAATTTATTGGTTTTGATCTCAATTTGATGGTATTCTTGCTCGGTTTGGGAGACTGGTTGCTCAATTTCAGTGTTTTCCTGGGTGCTCGGTCTCTTAAAAATGCTTAGCAGCTAAAGGCATCAGTTTCCTATTACTCGACGATGACTAGGTTGCTTGGTCATGCTTGGCATGGTCGGTTGACTGATGCTCAATTATTTCTTTTGTTTCTTGATGTTCTTGCTTACTAACTTAATTGTTTGGATAAATCGGCTTGGCTGACTAGTGCATTTAATTTGGGTTGTGCTTCTCGAGTTATGGATTGACTATTGGATGTGTGGGGACCTAGATCTAGCCTGGTGTATTCTTCTATGTAGATCTAATGACCGTTTGGTCCATCTTGGAGAGTTTATTTATTTTGTAAGGCTATTTAAGAGCTGAATGATCTTTTGGCATTTAATATTTGTATATCCTATTGAGCCAACTTGTGGCTAGGATTTAGTATTTAAGTAGATTCTTGGGTAGTTGTTTGGGGGCAGTGAAAGGAGTAGTAAGAGTTAGTAGCCTACAAGCTTAGGAACAGGAAGATTGCTTGGAAGTTTGAGTACAAGTTTAGACCTTTCCTAGATGCCTACTAGTGTGCTATGTGTTGCAGACCTGAGCTAGCTGAATGTTGATATTGAGGAAAAGATTTGGATCCTACGAGATCTTGTAAACTCATAATTTATTTGTATCTAGCCATAACCGGGAAGGCCTTATAGCCCAGTACATTGCATGTAATCAGTGATTTGATGAATAAAGACTTCTGTTTCATTTCAAATCTATGGTTGTTTTTTATTTCTGTTGTGTATTGATTTGGCTAGAAGGTCAGTCTATCCTTCATTGGATACCCCTACCTTGACTACATTAGTTGTACACACATTTACCTATTCCTAGTAGACATTGGGAAGACATTAGCATGGATTTTGTTCTTGACTAACTAAAGACACAAAGATGTATTGATTCTATATTTGATGTGCTAGATAAATTTTAAAATATGTCACATTCATTCATTGTAGGAAAACATGTGATGTTGTTCATATAAATGATATATTATTTAGATAAGTTGTGATATTGCATGGGTTTCCTAACACTATTTTTTCTACCCAGGATTGTTATTTTTTAGGATACTTTTCGAGGATACTCTAGAAGAATATGGGTGCTTATGTGAAGCTCAGTTCTACATTTCATCCACAAATTGATGGACAAATAAAAGTTTTGAATAGGAGTTTCAGTAATTTGTTGAAATGTCTTGTTGGACATAAACCTAGTAATTGGGATTTTTCTTTGGCACAAGTAGAATTTTTATATAAAAATTTACTAAATTAGAGTATAGGTAGAATGCCTTTCAAGATTTTGAGTAGTATGCATCATAAAGGAATATCAAATTTGAAGTATCTTGGTCAAGAAGAGAAAATAAGTGTTGAAGGACAAGGATATGTTAAATTAATGAGTACTTTGTGTGATGAGATGAAGTCTAATTTGGAACATAGTAATCATAAATATAAGGATACAACTGAAGGATCTAGGAGACAATACTTTTTTAGCTACTGATAAAGTTATGATTCATTTGAAGAAAGGTTGATTTCTTGTTGGAACACACAGTAAAATGAAGATGAATTATTTTTACCTTGTAAGATATGAAAGAAGTTTGACTATTGTAATGCTTTGGAGCTTCACTTACTAGTTTAAATGGATATATCACCTATATTTAACATTGTAGATTAACTTTCCCACTCTCCTGCTCTGCAACTTTCCTACTCAAGCTTGAAATTCAAACTATAGGTTCCCATGCCTGCCTCCCTTGGGGGAGATGTTGCCCCCCTGGCTAACCTATCTGCCAGCCCTGATGGACCCCAAGCCATTCCTGTGACTTCCTCTATCATGGCCCTAGGGATTGAGTCAATCGGGAAATATCAAAAAGCATCCTCTTCCATTGATACCCCATTCTCCCCCCAAAACCCAACTAGAAAGGGGCCCTTGTTAGAGAAGCTGACCAATCCTTGGAAGCTCTACTGGTGGATTTCATTCAGACTGAGGAAGGTGATAAATTGTCGCTCCTCGACTCAGTGGTGAATAGAACGATGGTGGACTTTCAGCTGGCCCTAGTTGGTCGATTCTTTAACTTTTGACCTACCATACAAATGGTTAGAAAATTGGTGTCTAACCAATGGAAGATCAAGGGTTCTTTCCTAGTTTTTGCTATGTTGAGAGGACATTAAGTTTACCACTCTTGAGGACCTATCCTGTGTGCTGTTAGGTTCAAGGGTTTATGGAAACACTTCCTAGCCCTTGCAAAATGGAAAACTGAATTCAATCCAATGACGGATCTAAAAATAATGGTCCCAATTTGGGTCTATCTCCCTGGCCTCCCACTCGAGTATTGGGATGAGCAAGCCTTCTGATGGATTGGTGACTCCTTCAACTCATTCATCACATTGGACCAAGTGACCCATTCTAAATCCAGGCTAGTGTTTGCTAGATTCTGAGTGAATGTCACTCTAAATAAAACCCTACCCAACTTTGTCATTTTGAAATCTAAACTAGGTAGATGGACCCAAGCATTGGTGTATGAGAATGCTACCCTGTTCTACCAGAACTATGATAGCAGAGGCCACTCTAGTGAAACTTGCAAGTCCTCCAAGTTGGGATCAAAAAAAGGGAACAAGGATAAAGGAATGGCTGAGGGTCCTCCCCCCATAGGTGAAGAGGAAAAGGTGGAGACTGGGACACCCTTGGTGGATAATGAAACAAGAACCCTAGCTATTGAATATGTGGCACTTGAGGAAGGTGAGATTATCTCCTCCAGAAGATGGATGTTGGGTGCCTAGGTCTTGGTTCACTTGAGTCTACGAAGGAACCTATTCTCCAACAAATGGTAGAGCTGGTAAAGACCCCCCTGACGTCCCCTAGAGAAGAGGATGACTAGCCCTACTGAGGTAGAATAGCCTACCTTTGTGATTGATCTAGAGTTATAATCCCCAAATTCGGATGCTAAACCCCCCCCAAACCTTGTGAAGAAGAACTCCTCTAGCTCCCTTGATGGTCTGGAGGATGATGATGGGGAATGGAAATACCCAAGGGAAGGCCTTCAGACCGAGAAAGGAGATCGAGAGGGACCACAAGGGATGTTGCAGTAGGTAAGTAGCAAACCCTAGAATCTAGTTTCAAAAGTAAGAAATGAATTACCTTTCTTGGAATATGAGGGGCTTGAATAGCTCCCTTAAACAAAATTTTGTCAAACTTACATTTTTGTTCTCAAGCTAGATGTTCTACTCTTACAAGAGGTTAAGATGTTTGCTAGTAATTGCACTACCCTAGCGACCAATCTTTGGTCAGGGGCTGCTTTCCTTTACTCTGAAGCTGTGTGTGCATTCGATAGTATTGCTACGCTCTAGAACCCCAATAGGATAATTGGTTAGCTAGATGCTTCTTCCCCTAACTTCCTTGTTGTCACCTTCAGGAAGAATAGAACTGAATGGATCACCTTTAAAATTTATGCTCCTAATACCTGGTTTGGTAGAGCTTCCCTGTGGGTTGATCTTGGCCATTGACTAGATCAAGACTATTCTGCAAACTTTCTACTAGTTGGTGACTTTAACACCCGCCTTTATCCCTTAGAAAAGTTTGGTGGACTAATGGATTACTCAGATAGCATGGGGGAGCTGGTTGATTTTATCTCTTCCATAGGTCTTCTTGACATCACTCTTAAGGGGAACCTCTTCACTTGGTCCAACAATAAGAAGGGTATCCAGCTCATGTAAGTGAGGCTGGATTGGGTCTTGGCAACCTCTTCATGGAACCTTTGCCTAAAGTCTTCCTTGTCTTCCCTCCCTAGAACTACGTTGGATCATAACCCCCTCCTTTGTTGGTTTGACGCCCCTAAAGTCAGCTTGGTGCCCTTCAAATTTGAAATTATGTGGTGTTCTCGCCCATCCTTTAGAGATCAAGTGAAATTTTGGTGGATGACTAATATCAGGGGCATGACCATGTTCAAAATAGCCCAAAAGCTTGAAATTATTAGAAGGGAGGTTAAAGGTTGGAGAAAACATAATTTCAGAGACTTCCACAAAGAAAAAATTGAACTGTTTTAAACCTGGCATTCCCTTGAGGCCCATTTGGCTTTTGGAAGCTACCCACCCCAGATTCAGGTGGAGGAGGAGTTGACTAGACACAAGTGGTAGAAAACCCTGAAAAAAGAAGAAATCTACTAGAAGCAAAGATCCAGAATCCAATGGCTTGCTGAAGGGGACAGGAACACAACCTTCTTCCATAGGTCTACCAACATCCATAAAAGAAGAAATACCATCTCTACTATTATGGATGATGGAGGGAACGAAGTCAAGGAGAAGGATAAAATCAATCTAGTTGCAGTTAACTACTTTAAGGGGTTGTAATCTAATGAGGGTCTTATATGTATGAATAGCATCCAAAACCAACTTTTGGACCACATCCAAAGTGCTATAACTCTTAGTGATAATGACATGCTTATGAAGCGGGTCTCTGATGAGGAGGTCAAGAATGTGGTCTCTGCTATGGGAGCTTACAAATCCCCTAGGCTAGATGGAATTCCTTTGGCATTCTTCCAGGAGTAATGGAATATTGTGGGGACTGATGTTACCCATGTTGCCAGAGACTTCTTTAGGACTAGGTGCCTTCTCAGATAGCATAATCAAATCTACATTGTTCTTGTCCCTAAGCATGACAATCCTACCTCTATGTTGGATTTTACGCCCATCACCCTCTGTAATGCCTTCTACAAGATCCTTACCAAGATCCTAGTTGGTAGAATCAAGCCTCTTCTAGACAAGATTATCTGCTTTACTTAGAAAGGTTTTGTGTCAGGTAGACAGATCTTGGATGCGGCCATTACCACCCATGAAATCATCCACTCTATGGACATAATCAAGGTCCCATGTATGGCCTTTAAACTAGATATCTCTAAAGCTTATGACAAAGTTAATTGGTCATTTCTACTTAAAATTCTTGCTAAAATGGGCTTTAATGAGAAGGTTATTCAGATTATACAAGAATGTACTCAAACTATTAGCTTCTTTGTTCTTGTCAATGGTACTCCTAGTGGCTTTTTTAAACCTGAGAAGGGTCTTAAATAGGAAGACCCTCTCTTCCCCTATCTCTTTATTATGGTGGCTTATGTGCTTAGCAAGAATCTATGTATGATGTCCAATATGGGAAGAATAAAATGCGTCAAACCTATTTCTACCCTTCCTCAGGTGGTGTTAGAATAGTTTGTGGATGACATTTTCCTCTTTGGGTATTCTTCAGTGATTGAGGCCAGAAAATGGAAACAAATCCTTGAAATTTATGCATGGGCTTCTGGACTGTGTATTAACTATCAAAAGAGGTGGTTATTCTTCTTCAATACTTCCATGGAGTTACAAAATATGGTGCTTCAAATCATAGGTTGTCTGGCGGCTTTTCTCCCTTCTACCTACCATGGTCTCCTCCTTATGGTTAAAGAGGTGTCCCAAGATTTTTGGAATTCCATCCTTGAAAGAACCCAGAGGAAAATTGTTGGTTAGAAGGAGAAGTTTTTAAGATATGCTGGCAAACTCCATCTCATGGCCGCCACTCTCCAAGGGATCCCTATTTATTTCCTATCCCTATTTAAAATCAGAAGCAACATGGCAGACAAACTTGAAAGGATTCAGAGAACCTTTTTGTGGGTTGGGTCTAAAGAAAAGAAGAGGATGTCTCTTGTCAATTAGGACACTATATACCTCCCAAAAAGAATGGGTGGCCTAGGTCTAAGAAGAATTGGCCTGATGAATAAAGCCCTTACCATGAAAGTGGCATGGAAGCTCATAGAAGGAAAGATAGACTGATGCAGATTAATGGAAGCCAAGTACCTCCAAGGACATACCTATGAGAATATGGTCCACAATAGTGACCTCCCAAGTGGATCCAAACTCTGGATGAACATATGTAAATGTAAGACCCTTCTGTCTAAAGGAGCTTTTTGGCAAATAGGAAATGGGAGATCCATCAAATTTTGGAATGACCACTACATCGTGAATGAATCTAACTTGGGCTATAGATTCAAACCACTTATGGACTATCTCAGACCAATCCTGGGTAATAGAGCCTCCACCTACATCACTGGTAGGGACTAGAAGGATATACCTAATTAGTTAAGGGAAAAACCAGACTTGCAACAATTGGCCAAGGATCTCATGGAAATCCTGACTAATATTAGAATTTTGGGGCGTGAGGACTCTATAATCTGGGCCCCACCTAGGCTGGTAATTTCTCTATTAAATTTGCTTACAATCTACTTCTGAAGGAGGAGAGTAATTCAGGGGATTGGAAGAATGTGTGGATCCCTCAGGTCATGCTGAAAATATTTTTTTTTGGTGGACTCTAATGCATGGTAAGGTCCTAACCCAGGATAATCTCATAAAGAGGGGCTTCTCCATTGCGAATAGATGTGTCCTATGTACGAAGGTGGATGAAATAGTGAGCCATCTTTTCATCCACTATGATTATGCTACCAGCATTTGGCAAGAGGTTATCAGCAAACTAGGTATCTTGTGGGCCCTGGGCAGAGAAGTGTATCAATTTAATAACTAGAGATCTCCCTTCAATCACCCCCTGCTCCAACTCCTCTAGTGTATGTTACCCCCCCCCCCCCCCCCCACATGTGCTATGCCATTTGGAAGGAAAGGAACAACAGGATTTTCAAAGAGGATAGTAACCAGTCTAAGACCTGTCTCCATATTGGGACTAAGCTCCTGTGTGAGAATGCCAGGATGGCTAAATGGAAGCTTCCCCCCTATCCTCTTGCTTCGTGGGAAGTGAGAATTGTTGACAGCTAGAACCTCCTAGATGAGTTCTCTAGGTTTGATGATGCTAAAAGGATAGCTAGAAAAGCTACCAGATGGGCCACCCCTCCCAGATGATGGACCAAATTAAACTTTGATGGAGCGGTAAATAATCTTGGCCAAGAAGGGGATGGTGTTCTGAGAGATCAAAAAGGCACTTGCATGTTGGCTTATACTGAGCCGATCAATAACTACACTATCACCTAGCCTGAAGGAAATTGAGGGGGATTCCAAAGTGGTTGTTGAGACCGTCAAAAGTGGTGCTACTGCTGGGTGGCAGGCTAGACCTATTATTATGGAGATCAGTGAGTTGTGCAACAGCTTCCAGTGCATGACTATGGGTCACATGTACAGAGAGGGGAATTTAGTTGCTGACTCAATGGCAACAATAGGCCTTAAATAAATAAAACTCAATAGTTGGAGGGCGTTTAGTGATTTACCTATGGTGACTTAGCAACTCCTTGGGGTAGAAATTAATATTATAGTTTAAATGTGCCAAGCTGTCATATTCATTACAAATCCTTACTAGATCACAAGCTGGCATGCTCGGGTGATCTTTGTGATTACAAAAAGGAGAGCTCAAATTCCCATAAAGAATCATCATTACCTTTCAAACATGTGGAGTAAGAGTTGTCTGACTCAGAGGGCTTACTTGTCTAATAAGGACAACAAGTGTATCCCTAGTATTATTACTATTAATAGCACCTGGAGATCTATTAGATCTGGCTGTATAGAGCCTGCTTCCCAAAAATTTTCCCAAAGCTAGCATTTTAACTATAATCTTTTCTCAGAAAGGCTTTGCAAAAATAAGTGATTTTTTATGGTTTGCAAAAATGCTCAGCTCTTAGATTACCAGGATATTCTGGTGCAGGAGGGATAGAGCTTGGAAATGGGAGGCAACACTCTCCATATTGAGCATGATAAAACTGACAAGGCTTTCACTACTGATGCGTTGGTGACTCATTACTGCAAGGAAAGTGACATATGGGGTTTCATGGAGAGAATAAAAGGCGGGCATGACAAGTGAATCTCCAAACAATTTTTTTCATCCTGGAACAATAGGAGTGTCTCGGTTGGGGGCATCCACTTCTAGCTGAATGAAGAGGTCATAGCTAAGGTGACTGGGCTCTCTATGATGGGGAAGACATACAAAAAGACTAGTCAAACTCCTAACCCTACCAACCTCAACCATTTTTTCAAGGATGGCAAGCAATGGGTGAAAAATCAAGGGAGCTTCAACATGGAGGTGCTGCCAAATTTTTGGCCAAAAATATGCCTCATTGTGATGAAATACTTCACGCTGGAAGGTAAGCTCACTATTTTTTACTACTACGACTTACCATTCCTGAATCATATTAGAAACAAGGATTTAATTTCTATACCTTTCTATCTTTTTCACTCCATAGAGATTAATATCCTTGATATTAAGGACAACCTTGATAAGTTAATACCTATCCTCCATCAGGGCCTCCTTCACTATATTTACAATTTTCACAAAGCTATTTGTCTGGTGCCCCAACCCCCCTAATTATCCAGGAGATGACCCAGGAGGAGTCCCAGACCAAAACTGAAAATCCCACCCATTCATCCTCCCAATCCATCTATGTCATCCAGGAGCCTGAGCCGAGTGCTAAAGAGGGTAGAACTCACAAAAATGTGTTAAAAACCCTTTCAATAGGAAGGAGGGTAAGGAGGAGTCTTATGTCTTTGAGTCTATGGAGAACAAAGATAGGAAGGAGGTTGACAGTACTCCTAAGACTAATTGTAAGCCCAAAAATAGAGAATGATAGAGAGCCAAGTTAATCTGGAGGTGGACTTAAGTGGCTTAGGTCATCAGAGGTCAAATAGAATCACCAAGGAACAATGTAAAACTAGGTTGTTGGAAATGGCCTCTAAAGAGCAATCCCTATCTGAAAAAGACTCCCACACTACTAGGTCCATGAAAGGTTCCTTGGATGATCATATGAGTCCCCCTAGAACTGGTAACACTCCTCTAGCTAACCCCCAGCAAACCATGGATACCCCCAATAACCCTACCCCACCCCTGAGTCATTCTCATGATCCCCAGGATAAGCCCCCCACCTCTAATTACAATATCGAGGCCCTAGAGGACAAAAACAATTTAAAATGCACCCTCTAAAGGAGGTTCTCGAATTTGGACAAAGATATTGCAAAGATTAAGAAGAATATGCAGGACCTGATGAACCAATGCAGGATGACCAACAAACTTTTCCTGAAGGTCATGCATGCTTCAGCTACGACCCTCTGTCATGTACAGGAAAAGCTGGCGGGCGACAGACTGGAAGCGGATGAGGAAAAAAAGGATCTTTTCCTATTTCTACTAGAAGAGTGGGCCAGGACCCTACTATCTAAGTAGATGGATGGGAAGAACTAATCTTTGGTGTCCATGTGTTGGTTAATTTTGGCTGGGCTTGGCCCTCGGTTCCCCCTTTTTGTGGTTGGGGTTAATGTTAGCTTTTATACCCTTTTGTTCAGCCATGTCTGGCTTATGACTCATACTTTACATGCTACCATTCCTCTTAAGTGGTTTCATTTATTTCTATTAATTAGTATTGTGGTTTATGTTTTTGATAGGGGAAGATTTAGACTTGGTGATTATGCTATTAAAACTGCTCTATCTGCTTTGACTAGCTCCATTAATGTGCTATTAATGTGCTACTAGTCCTTTGTTCTCAGGCCAGCACCCTCTTGCTACTTTTTCTATCAAAACCATTGTAGATTTGTATGAATACCATGAATCAGATGATGAGATAGACATGAAGAAGGAATATCCCAAGAAGTACACAAAGGAAAATGAGGTCTTGGAGAGAAGAATTGGAAGAAGTATAAGAGGAAAGGATTAGATGGAGTACTTGGTTAAGTTGAGGAAGAGACTAGTTGAAGACTCTATTTGGGTTTTCTAAGATGAGTTGGATCATTTATGTTCTACTTGAGTTGTTCTATAGCTCTGATGTAGAACATCATTTTTATTAACCCTAGATATTTGATGCAGGAGCATGTAAGGCTCACTACATTCTTGCACCAAATAATAATATTTCTTTTTATTTTGTTCCATTTTTTCAATTTGAGAGATTATGCTTGCAATCATTCATTTTTTTGAGATTGAGCATGTATTTGTACGGTCTTCACTGAAACCAATCTAGTATCATCTTTCTAGGATTGTCCCTCATGATGTTCATATATGTTTGAGATTTGATCCATTTCCCATCCTTCAATAACATGTTCCTTTCTTTCTTGGACCTATTTGGAGATTTGATTGCATGGTTGTTGATGTTTGATTTTTAATCGGTGCATTAGTAGTGTGTGATTCATGGATGTCCCGTGGATCATTTCCTATGATTATGCTCCATGTAGTTTACTTTGCATGGATCTCTGTACCTTCTTAGTCGGAGCTATTTGTTGTACACATTTCCTATTCTTGGGGAATGTAATTCTTTCTCGGCCGATTTAGTGGCATTACTTATAAGTAATAAAATGATGTATGTTTAGAGGAGGAAATTATATAAATAGTGGAAAAAAATAAAGATTGATTTGAGACTTAGACAAATCAATAGAAGGATTTTGGATTCATTTCTTTGTAAATGGCCATAACAAGGTATGTCTGACAAAATGAAATGTATGTTGTTTGATCTCTAACAAATACATTGAATCGTATATTTTCTTTCTACATCTATTTTATTGCTTCACTATGTACTCTAATTGCATGATCAAACATGTCATTTGGGGATCCTCCACTCTTTTATATGTAAAAAAAACCCATGCTACATCATAAGACCACTGATGGAAGAAGTAGTTATTTTTTCAATTATTGCAACATAGATGAGTTCTAATATAATCCAATATTTTTCGATGCGAGAAGAAATAAATAATAGGTAGAGGGATGTAGATAACACTACTTGCAATTAAGCCTCCATCCATGATCAACAAACCCATGACAACTATCATCAAGATCATCGAAAAAGAATAAAAATAATGACAAAATCCTCTAGCAGCCATAACTCCCCCATCACAAAATAAACTTCCAAAGAAATCTATTTAATTAAATTTACTAATTAATAAAAATGGGCATTTAATAATACATTAATAATGAATGTTGATGTAATTATTATAACTAATATCTCCTTAAAACATCATTTAGTCAAATAGTTATGTGATAAGGGTAATATCATATTAATGAGAAATAAGGTACCTCAAACTAAATGAATAAGTAATAATGATAATAATTATATTTTATTTTGGTAACTATAGACACCGAAAAATCCTTCAGAAAATAAATTATTTTTGTTTTCTGAAAATCCTTGATGACATCATCATTTATTAATTAATTAATTATTTAATTAATTAATTTATTTTTATGGCATTAAATCCCTCTCTCTTAATTAAAAATCTTTAATTAAGGAATCTAGCCTAAAAATGTCATTTGGACATTATCCCTAATTTATTAATTATTTAATTAATAAATTGACCAAAAACTTCAAAAAATAAATTAATTTATTTTTTATCCCAAACTTGGCCAATTTCCTTAAGACCACTAACCTCTTCCAAAATCTTCTAATCCCTTCTTAATTTCGATTAAAAGGCTAATCCCATCTTTTCTAACCCTAATCCCAAGGTTAAATATTTAATTAAGGTTAAATATTTAATTTTCATATTTATTGAAAATATTTTAATAAATATTCCTAAAACTTAAGCTTTTGGAATGAATAACTTTTATTCCATGAAACTAAGGAGAAATCTAGACTCTTCTAGAATCTTCTCAAATCCACCCTCTTCACCCATCCTAATCCTTTTTCTAATCCTAATCCTACCCTTAAACCTTTGTGCAATCCTAACCAAGCTTAAGACTTTCCTAAACCAAAGCAAAGTCTTTCCTTCCAAATATCTCAACCACAAAGCATTTATTGCTTCCCCAAAGTCTTCAAAGCCTCTTAAAGCCCATTCATTGCTCTTACAAGCATTTATTTGGAGAGTTATGAGCTTGGAGCCCCCTTTGTTGACTCCTCTTTGCCCTTCCCTTCATCCACTCACCTTGTGACATGTGTCACCTCCTGATTGGCTGAGAACTAGCACAATCCATGTGCTTCCCTTTGAGTGAATCTTGGCCTCTCTTAAAGATTTCAATCCTGGCCATTCATTCCTCCTACCCCAAGCCTTTAGAAATCCTATAAATACCCTCACTTCCTAAGGCAAATCATCCTTCAACTCTCAAACTCAATAGCAAAGTCATAATGCCATTTTCATTCTAGCATAAGCATAAACTCTTCATTTTAGATCATTTTCAAGCTTAAATCACATCTAAATTAGTTTAATGGGATTAACATAGATTCATTTCTTGTTTAATCAATCTTAGTTTATCTTTTAGCTTTGCATATTTGTGTGTTCTTGAGGCCTTTGAGGCAAAATAGGTTCCTCATACCTATTTTGTGTCATTTTGGGTCTTCTTGATCCTCAAATCATCCTAATTTGCATGCTCCAAGTGCTTGAGTTTGCACACCCACATCCATTTATATCCAAGCATATCAAACAGTGCATGGGCGCATCCGTTTTAGGCTTAAACTGAGGTGGCTTTGATTTTAGTTTGTTTACCATTAAATTTGATTTGATTATATGCTATGACGTTTGTTTGTCTTTGGCCTTCAAAACAGGTTTAGGTGCACGCTCAAATCCTAGTCTACAGTAACATCAATAATAATATATGTAACCAATTTTTTTGTATAACACCACTAATGGTAATATCTTAATTAGCGGTTAATACTAATTAATTTTATTTCTTCTTAATTTTATTTTATTAGAGTAATAATATTTAATTGATAATAATATTACCTCTTAACATATGTATGTATTAATTAAATAACATAATGACATAAATTAAGCATTAAAACACAACTAACCCAAAAGTAACATGATCAGTTACAAAGAGAACATAAACCAACACTGACAAGGAAGGGTAGTACTTCCTCCCTTCCTTGAATTTGACTTACTCCTAGAAGTTAAAAAGATTAAATTAAACCATATCAAACACTAATCATATTTGTATAAGAGTAGTAATATTATCTTAATAACTTATAGTGATACATCATACTAAGGTGTATATATTGAGCATAAAGATCAAAAGTCAACCAAAGATCAATAACCATAGGACCAAAAGAATCTAAAACAATACCACCAACTCAACATAAAAGAAATAATCAGAAGACGTCACACAAGAAAAAGAATAGAAAACATACTCACATACCAAGCATACATAGGAGGATCAAGAGAGATTCAATGATTTTTTCCCAAAACCTCAAATCGGTGAGAATGAAAGGATGGTGCCTAAATAGGGTAAAATATTATGGGGCCTTATATTATCTCCCTATCAAAAACAAGCTTATCGAGTAAATTCTTTCTCAATCCTTCCAATTTAGGGGAGATGATGTTTGGTGCCAACAAGGTACATCACAAAGATGAGATATAAATACATATATGTACTCAATAACAAATAAGGAGGGGGAGTAATACATCATGTGGGCTTCCTACTAGAGTAACTACAACTTCCTTGTCACATCCTATGGTGTATAAAGATCCACATGATTGAATTTTCTTTAAAAGCTATCTATTTGTCAACTATTCTATGAGTTTGATTTCCTATCTAGACTATGTGTTTCATGTATGACTTTAGTTGATGTAAGAACTAATGAATCTATCTTAGAAGATTTTTTTCATATATTTACATCCACTCTTTCTTTTAGCATGGACCAATTAATGTATCACAGGTTTGAATGACTTATTTTATATAATAATGATTTTTTTTATTGTATCTCATATAGATTAGAGATTTTTTTGATCAAATTGTATAAAAGGAGTAAATTCCAAGTTAAATATGTAAGTGGGAGTTTCAAACTTTTGGAAGAGAATGCAATGTAAAGGAAACAAAATAAAGAAGCAAAGTGTGCATGTGAAGTATATGTTTTTAAGTTAGAACTTGAAGAAAATGCATTAATAAATAGTGTGTTGAGATTTTAATAGATATACTCCATCACTCTAGTCACTTGGTGACGACATTCAAGGACATGTTCATGTTTGGATGATTCTTGTCATTTTAAGTTTGAGATTTATTTTTTTGATAGGTGACAGTGAATTTTATTGCAACATTAGAAAAAAAAAGATGATTTCTTCGAATCAAAACTAGGAGCAACTAGAGAAATGAAAGACTGATTATAGTTGCACTATAGAGGTATAATTTTCTTTGGTATATAAAAATGTGAATCACCTCTTTAAATACAATGTTCTTTGAGGATTTTTTAGTTACAAAGAAGCCATACTCTAGGAACCTCTTTTGAGAAAGCTATCTACTATCAACTTCATTTCTGAAATAAAAAATATTGAGGAGAATAAGATTCGATCACTTCATGAGTATATTTTTGGTTAGGGATGATATTAATAATCTTCACATTTGAAGAGACAATAATCAGAAAAATTGGAATCAATATTCTTCACCGATCTATATTCTATCAAACTTTCACCAGTTAGCTTCACCTTAACCTGGTTTGTCATATACCCTTCTTTTGAAGATTTCTCTAGAGTTATTTTATTGAGTTTTTTTTTTTATGTAGTGGAAAGCTATGAAAAGCACAACTAGTCTTACCCTAATCCAAATTTTCTTTTACTAGGAGAGAAATTGAGCCCATCGCAATAACATTTTTCTTCTATATAAGAGCTCCACCTGGTTCAATCCCATCTAGAACCTGTGAAGGTAAATCTATGCCCATTTGTCTCTCTTTCTCATTCTCCATAGATAAAACCAAATCATCCTTCCCTATGTCACTTAACACTTCTACACCCATTGAATCAACACTAGAATCCATCAACTAAAATACCTTCCTCTTAAAGCAAGCCATCTAGATCCTTAAATTGATTTAATTATATTCATTATTTTATCTATATTTTAAAGTTATCTTCTTCACTCTACTCCTTTTGTGAGTCTTCATTGAAATTAAATATTCATTATAAACTTCACCCTTAGCCATAGCTACTTTCCCTTTATATTTTTTAGCAAAATAACTAGAAGGAGATTTTATATCTAAAGTAGTGCTAACAAACTAAGGGCATATCCTTGTAGATGTCTATACTAATGATAGATTTGACATTTATATAATAACATCTCATAATCAAGCTATTAGATCCAATACAAGGATTCCAAAAAATATTCCACAAAGTCTAACAATAGATTAATTTAATCAATTTCAAAACAAATTCATGAAAATCAAATTACCTTTCTCTCTGATATTACATAGTTGAACCCACTAATTTATCAAGAAAGAGAAAATTGAATGGAGAATGTCACATTCCTATATTCAAGCAGAAGCCTAGGTTGGTAAACCCAATGTTGAACTCTTGATGGAAGCTCCCTCATTGAGTTGAACCCCACATGCTAGGGTTTGATTCAAATCTCAACCTTATTAAGAAATAAGGGCCACCTTCCAAAGCCTTGTGTTTATTTGACAAGCATGAGAAGACAACTAGGAAATACTTATTTTCTTCTAGTAAGATATCTATGTATCCTTTATTATTCCAAATAATATGTGCCCATGATACCAAGATTACTAAAGAAAATATAAGCTAGATGAATTTTTAGATTAAGGCATGATTACAAAAAAAAAAGATATCCTCTAAGTTTTTCTCTGGCCTGATCACTAAAATAGAACAATCATGGCTCCTAGTTAAACAATAATTCACTTTCATAGTGTTAGAGAAATCCTTGATAAATATAGACTCTTCCTCGAAAAGAATTTTGTTCTTTTCATTTGCAATGTTATCATGCATACAAGAATAGGGTTATAAAAAAATAAAAAAAAAATAAAAAACCCTTGAACCCAACATATTTGGAGTAACCTCTTGTTCTTCCATGTAAAAGAGAAAATGAAGTAGCCACAATCCTCTCCCACAAGAAAGAATCTAGGACACCCAAAAAAACAATAAAAGTGCGCACAAAAGGAAATGAAAAGATGACCAAATCTCAACAAACACATAGATCAAATAGAAACAATAGATAACAAAATACCAAAAATCAACCTCATCCCCACAAGAAGCAATCAAAGGAAAAGTGTTAGGAAAAAGAGGCCAAAATACATAGCCCCCAATGCAAGATAACAAAACCTGATCCTGCTCCCTAGTTCCTTCTTTTTGCCCCTCTCTTTCTATTCTGCCTAGACTTTTACATTTTTGTAGATGTCTATATTTCTGCATGTTTGTAGCCTGTTTCTCTGGTTGCTTTGCTTTAGCTACACTCTGATCATTTAGTTGATACTTTATATTTTTTTGTGGGTTTCAAGAACCTTGTAAAACCTGTTTTACTTAATCAAAAACAAAATCCCAACAATATCAATACCCCTAAACCACCTAAAAAATAGATCAAATATATACAATAAATAAATCTTTCAACCCAAACAAAATAATGCAACTAGGATTTCCCCTAGCCTTTACAAGTAGTTGTACCCCAAGCTACTATCGTACATTGTAAAGATCTTGTTTTTTAGTAGAAAAAATATCTTATTAGTTATATTACTTTTAATTCTAATTTTAATAATTTTAAAAATATTTCTAAAAGAATTAATAATTTTACTAAAAAACTATTTCTAATATATTTTAATATAACTTATAAATTATAAATATATATTTTTACTATCTTTTGTTTAGCATATAATATCCTTTTATAGAATTGGAATATATTAGTGGGAATAAATTGTAAGCAACACAAATTCATAACTATATTAACTTATTATTTTATGTTCATAAAAAAGTATATGATTCCTAGATTCTATATATTTTTAAAACTAATTCAAAAAGATTGAAGTAAATGCAAACAATCCTAGATATATGAAATGACAAAATAGTGAATATCCTTAGATAATTGTCATAGTACAAACATATTTAACAATATAATTTTTTCTAATAATTTAGAATAAATTTATATTGTAATAGAGTTTATGGATTTACTAATCCTTCCCTATTTATGATATATTTATTTTCACATAATAGTAATAAGATGTAAATATGTATTCTCATTACAATATATTATATAGTTCATTTATGCAAATTAATTAAAAGAATCTCTAAATATTGAATATAAAGTTATTAATTATAATATTGAACATTTTCTATTAAATTAAATTTATAATTAATAATTTAGTCTACTTTAAAGATGTGATATATCATATTGTTGTGATTGTTCACATTTTTTTTTCAAGTTTTAAAAATTTATATTAAGAGTCAAATTGTTCAATTATATATTGAGTAATTTTTATATTCATATACAAATAAAAATATATTAGTAGATATCCTTTTAATATGCATAATAAAGAGGATGTTTAATTAATGTAAAAATATATATTAATTATGTCATATAACAAGTGTTCAAAAAATTGTGTTTTAAGTACCTCTCAATCTTGATGTAATTTTTAGGAATAATTTTATCATGATAATGATAAGAAAAATATTTAAGACATTTAAGATATTAATATTGTTCAAATTTATTAACATTTTCAAAATTATAAATCGAATTCTTCTATTTCAATAAGTCATAATAAAGGTAAATAATACTTTTGCATTTCTTGTTTCAAGATCATATATTTCATCTTACTTTATCAACAATTAAAAAAATGTTAGATTAAAAAGATTAAATCCTAGTCATCATTATAATTAAAACAACAATTAATACATTGCTAACTATAATATTTTAATTTGATAATAAAATACTTACTATATATTCTTTAAATTAATATAATAAATAACTTAAAATTAAATATGCTCATCTTTATTCTTCTTATTTGTTTTGCTTGATTCCACCTAAGTGTAAACTTTTCTGCTACACTCTCAATATTTAATGTCATATATTCATTATGCTATTTAGAAAGTAGATAATCAATAAGATACTGTCCACGTACTCCATCACATCCTTCGTAGGTATTATGCTTCATGAAACCTATGAAATTCAGAGGAATGTGACGTAGAAGGCTTTAATATGTTTATGCGTTTTTAAAATGAATAAGTGTAGATTAAAGCATGCGAATAGACAAAAATATACCATTAATGTGGAGGAAGAAAAATGGGGGTCCACCTCATAAGAAAGTATAGATTAAAACTGAGACATCGTTGCTGAGTAGATTCAGTCAATGTCCTAAAACAAGCATGAAAAAAAGAAATTGTTAACTTTGTCCAGATGAAGTGGGGAACGGAAGCCCTTTGTTAATCGTTAGGATAATTTAAGAGGAAATGTTTTCCACGGTTAAAACATTTTCCGAGCTATATCACCACATTATACTGTGCACTGTAGCCGGTGTCATATCAAGACATTGATAAGTTTGCACATCTTCCACAATTTCATCTAATGGAGAGCACATTGCAGCAAGAAGTACTATACGGTTACTGTAATGAAGTTTTGGATTTATGTAATGGTGCTTCATTCAATTATACAATAGATTTAGATGGAAAAATGAAATATTTGGACTCGAGTCTCACTGGATGGTCTCAACGGAGAGATCCATTCGTTGAAGACACCGGATCATTAGTATCGGAATTTTTTTGGGTCGATAAAGAACTTCAGTAACTATAAAGAGCTGCCCAATACCAGTCACCAGAAGCCAGAAGCAAATGCAACTGAATCAAATGGGGCAACCCATCTAGCGATTCAAGACAATGGCTCCTTAGTTTCTCCATTACAAGACGACTTATTGGAAGAACTAATGGCCGAGGTAGAACGTGGAAAGACTCAATGTATCTGCAATTATGATAAGAATGTATTGAGTATTGAAGCTGAAAATGTTTTTTGTGTAGAGAATCATTGTACACCAACCGGGGCACTCAATTGGGCTGCAAGAAGCTTGATTCAGTCTAGCAATGCTGATTCTTCAGATCACAAGGGATTGTTAGTCATTCATCTTCTAACAACATGCGCGGAAGCAATATCAGATGGCTCCCATGATCTTGCTGATATTCTGCTTTGCAGATTGCGACAACTGGTGTCGTCAACAGGCTCCACCATGGAGAGGGTTGCTTTCTATTTGTCTCGTTCACTGCAGCAGTGCCATCATCTGAGTTCAGGTGAAATGGATCCCAGCCAAGTGAAGCCGCCGCTTTTCAGGGATATGGGGACTCTGAGTTTACTCAACCAAATTTTTCCATTTATCAGAATAGATCATTTCACAGCTAACCAAAACATTATCGAGGCAACCAACGGCGAGAGAAAAAGACTCCATATTATCGACTTCGACATCATGGAAGGGATGCAATGGCCACCATTGATGGAAGCCTTGGAAAGTGGAGGCCATATAATCGAGCACCTGAAGATCACTGCTCTTAAATGGGATTGTGGCGGGAATGAAAATGCAGATTCAGGGCCCTTGTGTACAAACACAGGCAGGACACTCTTAGAATATGCCGAATCACTTGGGATTCCATTTTCATTCGAGGAATCTCATCTGGAAAATATGAAGACCAACAAGGATGAAATTGTACCTGTCAATTGTATGTGGGAATTGCCAGATCTCTGCGGGAGAAGCAGAAAGAGGTTGTTGGATTTTATTCATGCAGCAAGCCAGCTTAACCCAGTTGTCCTAACCATGGGAACATGACCTCCGGACGAGCCCCATGAAAAGCTTAACTTGTTAGAGAATTTTGGCGAATGTCTGAGAAATCTTTGTGCAGTTTTCGATTGCTCGGAGGCAGGATTGCCTGACTGATATGCGCTAGCCAGAGAAATGGTGGAGCGTTTGTTTTTGGCTCCAACGATATGCAGGCCGTTAAATTATTATGCTTGCAAGGATGGCCAGTCGAGCCGGCTAGTGCTGGACATTCCCCCAAAGTGCGGCTTTGTTCAAGGTGAAATCAGTAAGAAAAACGTCATGTATGCGAACCAGATGCTCCTTTCAGGCCCCCAATACAATATACAGTCAAATGTGTAGGTACTCACCAGCTGGTTCTCCAATGGCATTCCACTGTTTTGTCTCGCGTCTCCGTTTGGAAACCGATTACCTACTCAACTGACATTCTGCAGTCTGCTTATTTTTGGCAGTGAAGTTCCGGTGATTATATTCTCTGTATATCCACAATAAAGGTTGGTGGAGTTGCATCACAGTTGGTATGTAGCATTTCAAATAAACATATTAAAATAAAAGAGAAAAAGGTAATTATATTGTTGTGTGATGGTGGAGTTAGATCGCCTTCAACCTGTTTAATTTGTAAGAATATGAATATAGAGAATGATTTAAATTAGTACTTGCATCTTTGAAGGGTGCAAGGGTTATACTGATAGTGTTATATATGTTAAATGATGTCACTGTATTGCTGATGTGGAAAATTTTCTCATAACTTTTTTTTGTATACAATAAAATATTTGTTAGGATAATTTCATCTTTATTGTTCTAAATGTGCAAAAAATATGCCCATTTTCTACTAAGAATATTTTAAACATGATTCGAGTTTTAAGCATATTTGAATAATGTTCATCTCAACTCACTTCAGTTAGGTGCTTGAATGAGGAAAATCCTAGAAAAAACTAAGTTTTTGTAGGTCCTTTGATCAATTATGATTATTTGAAAAATAATTATAGTTGAAAGCATGATAGAGTTTTGGAGTTTTTTAACGGTCCTAGAACCAAACAAAATGGGGATATTCCATACCACTTTTTCCATCCATTAGGGTACATAATTGAGATTGCTTGTCTTCTTCATTGGTGGGTGTTTTGGTCTGAGGAAGATATCCCACGATTTTAAGGTCAACGAATTCTGATTTTGTTCTCTACTATCTCATGCAATAGCTAAAGTTCTTGATCATGACCCATCCCCTTGTGCAACTACCATTAACACAACCATGAATCCATGGAAGAAACTAAAAAACACACTTCATTTACTTAGGCTTTTTGGAAAATAATTTATATTAAAACTATATATAAATGTATTAGAATATTAGAATACAAATAATTTAATAATAATTATGAAAGAAATAGCTTAATATCATTAGAAATAGGCTTTTCAAACTAACTTTCAATCCTATGCTACCAAATAAAATGTACTACTATTAGTAAAAACAGGTTTTTCAGGTAACTAACTTTGAATCATGTGCTACTAAAGAAAACCATAATCACTATTATTTTTATGTTTTTGATATAAGTAGTAGCAAATAAAGGGTGTTGACCCATAGAACAAGAGGCTAACTAGGAAATTAACTAAAAGTTAACCACCAGAGAAAGCAACATTAAGCAGTAATGTCTACCATGATCAAAAACAAAGAAATAGTAAAACAAGCACCACCACATAACCAGAGTTTTGAAAATGTTCAGCTTCAACCTAGCCACATGCCCCGCAGGGCTTAAAACCAAAATCAAAGAATAGAGCATACGACAGTAAACAAAATATAACCAAAAAAGAGGCATGGAAACAACAGCAGTCACCATCCTCCCAGTCATGAGCACCCACAATGTTATTTTCCAGTCCATAAGCGCTTTCACAGCAGAATGTCATCCCACTCCTCATTGAGGAAATTGAAGAGCTCCCAGTTACTCTTAATAGCTTTCGTATCCTTCAAGGCCTTCTCATTGAGGAGGAAGAGAGTAGTGGCAGAGGCATGTATTACCTTAAGCATGAATTTACTAACATCCTTCAACCGCTTATTTGTGGCTTCCAGGTCCTTGGTGAGTTTAGAGACTATCCTTTCCATGGTATTGACCTGGTACTTAATTTTTCCCATCAGACCGCTACTAGTGTGACCTTTTTTCTCACTAGGGTCTTTTTCCTTCCCATCCTTCTCGGCCACATTGTTATGGGTGTCTCCCTCGGGCTTAATTTCCTCATCTTCAGTGTCATTGCCAAGACACTCTTTGCTAGGAGAGTCAACAGAACCTTCATCCTGAGCAGAAACCTTCTCCTTAGGCATGAGCTCTCTGATGGCTCTTTTCCCCTGTTCTTTAGCAAGGTGGGAAGAGCGGCGGGTAGAAGTAAGAAGAGGCTCAAAAGTATGGCCACGGTCTAGGTTAATCATAATCATTTTCTACTTCTTGGGTGGGGGCAAAGAGTCAGCTCCTGGGTTAAGGGAATGCTTCAAAGAGCTGGGGGTGGGTTGGGTTTCAGCAAACATGGGACTAAAAGCAAGGGTTGTATCTCCCTTAGACCTAGTGGGTGTGGGGATGCCCTATTTAAGGGAGACTGATGGCGATGCAGGAAGATGAGAGGTGTGTCAAACTTGTGGAGGCAGAGCAGGGCAGAGGGCATGGTGAAAGTTGTAAAGGTAGAGGATGAGGCCCTGATGTAGATACAAAGGGTTTTTACCAAGTGTTAGGATTAACAAGGCAGAAATAACAATTATGTGCAAATATAACTAATATCAGAAAATAATAAACCACACAGAATAGAACACAAGACACACAGATTTAATGTGGTTCACCCAATCCCTGGGCTACGTCCACCAACAGCGAGTCCAATATTATTATTATCCAGTGATTACAACCTGATTACAATCCGTAATCCCTTACAGCCCAATTCTGCCGCAAGTACTAAAATCATACCTCATGAAAATCCCTAACCCTAAGCCATATTATACAATATTTTCCCTCTTTAGGGTTAGAATGAGTTATAAGTAGTCGGCCCAAATAACCGAAAAAGTAGTCGGCCTCAAAAAAATTTTCCTCGGGGGCTGCGCCCCCGAACCCCTGCTCTTGGGGGTTGCCGCCCCCAAACCCCCGCTCGGGGCCTGGCCCGGTCCTGAACCCCGGCGAGGTCGGGAGGAAAAGTGTACAGTACTTTCCTGGATAGTACTTCCCTGATTAGTCACCACAAGCTAACAATCTCCCACTTGGTGACTGATCAGTATCCACACTATACTAAAAAAACCTCCCACTTGGAGACTGATCCTGTAGCAATACCGCTACCCACATGAGGCTCCCACTAGATTGAACCACCTTGGACTTAGCTGTTCCTTTATCTTGTTCAGTCTAGAAGACCAACTGAAGCTGAACATGAGTTCAACTTCTCCCTTGTTACTACCTTTGTAAACATATCAGCTGGATTATCATCAGTATGAATCTTTTCCAGCCTTAACTGTCCATCATCCAAAACTGATCGAATGAAATGGTACCGCAACTGTATGTGTTTTGTCTTTGAGTGCAAAGCAGAATTCTTTGCAAGATGAATGGCACTTTGGCTATCTGTATGTAGAAAATTATCCTTTTGTGGATGTCCCAATTCTTCCATGAAGAATTGAAGCCATATCATCTCCTTGGTTGCCTCTGTAGCAGCAACATACTCTGCCTCTATAGTGGATAAAGCAACCACCTTTTGTAGTCGAGAAATCCAACTCACTGCTGTCCCACCAACAGTAAAAATATAACCTGTAGTACTCCGCCTGCTATCTATATCTCCTACCAAATCTGAGTCAACATAGCCTTGTACAGTAGTAGTAGAACCCCCAAAGTGTAAACACTTACTGGATGTGCCTCTCAAATATCTGAGAATCCATTTGACTGCATTCCAATGCTCAATACCAGGGTTACTCATATAACGGCTAACGACTCCCACTGCGTGTGCAATATCTGGCCTAGTACATACCATAGCATACATTAAGCTCCCTACAGCTGAAGCATAAGGTACCTTAGACATTTTAGTCTCTTCTTCTGGTGTCTTGGGACACATATCCTTAGTCAATTTCAAATGACCAAGCAAAGGTGTGCTAACAGCTTTGGCATTTTCCATAGAGAAACGTTGCAACACCTTCTCAATATAATCAGCCTGAGATAGAGACAATTTCCTATTTTTCCTATCTCTACAAATTTTCATACCAAGGATTTGTTTTGCTGCCCCCAAATCCTTCATAGCAAAAGATTTTGCTAACTGTTGTTTCAAACCCCTTAATGTGATCCATGTTAGACCCAGCTACAAGCATATCATCAACATATAAACATAAAATAATGTAGCTATCATCATCCAACCTCTTAAAATAAACACAATGGTCAGAATGACACCGACTATATCCATGCCTATTCATAAAAGTGTCAAATTTAATATACCATTGCCGAGGTGCTTGCTTCAAGCCATATAAACTTTTCTGCAATCTGCACACCAAATTCTCCTTACCCTTGACCTCAAATCCTTGTGGCTGAACCATATATATTTCTTCATCCAAATCACCATGAAGAAAGGCTATTTTAACATCAAGCTAATCTAAATGCAAATCTTCAGTAGCCACGATACTTAAAACAGTACGAATAGAAGTCATTTTAACAACTGGAGAAAATATCTCATCAAAATCAATACCATGTTTTTGTGCAAATCCTTTTACGACTAATCTGGCTTTAAATCTTTTCGTACCTCCATCCTCTTCTTTGATCCTGTAAACCCATTTATTCTGTAAAGCCCTTTTACCTGCAGGTAACTTACATAAATCCCATGTCTGATTTTTCAGCAAAGAGTCTATTTCATCTGTCATTGCAGACTCCCACTCAAGCTTTGTATCCACCTGCACAGCTTCATTATAACATTCAGGTTCACCAGCATCTGTTAACAGAATAGAATACAAAGATGGAGAAAATCTTTCTGGAGGTCTACTTAGCCTTTTTGACCGTCTAACACTCACTGGGGTGTGTGGTATTTGTTGTTGCTATTGTTGCGGAGCATAAAGAACTACTGGAACATGAACTTGTGGAGTATCATCCAGTACTACATAGTCATTTTCATTCTTCTCATGCTGCAGCAACAAATCTTTGTACAATACTTTCTCATTGAATATGACATCCCTGCTTCTTACAATTTTATGATTTTCAAAATCCCAAAGCCTATAACCAAATTCATCAATGCCATACCCAACAAAGACACATTTCTTTGACTTAGCTTCCAGCTTGGTTTTATTTTCAAAATCTATAAGTGCAAAAGCTTCACAACCAAAGGTTTTGAGAAAAGAATAACTCACCTTCTTACCACTCCATGCTTCCTCTGGAATACCACAGTCCAAAGGAGTAGAGGGGCCTCTATTGATTAAATAAATAGCAGTGTTCACTGCCTCTGCCACATATTTTTGGGTAGCCTAGCATGCAACCTCATACTCCTTGCACGCTCCATTATTGTCCTGTTCATGCGTTCAGCCACTCCATTTTCTTGTGGAGTCCTTGGTACAGTTTTCTACCTACGAATATCATTAGAGGAACAATATTCTTCAAATTCTATGCTGCAATACTCACCACCATTATCAGATCTGAGACATTTTAACTTTTTACTAGTCTCATTCTCAACCAAGCATTTTCATTTCTTAAAAGTTTGAAATACATCATATTTCTGTCTAAGGAAATAAATCCATACTTTTCTTGTTGCATCATCTATAAATGTAACATAATATAGAGAGCCACCAAGGGAAGATACCTGAGCTGGTCCCCATACATCTGTATGCACAAGCTCTAATCTCTCATTTTTCTTTTCCTTCCCACTCTTCACAAAACTAACTCTCTTTTGTTTTCCATAAACACAACTTTCACAGAAATCCATATTGACACATTTCAGACCAGGTAAAACTTTCTTTGAATGAAGTAATTTCATACCTTTTTCACTCATGTGCCCGAGTCTGTTGTGGCACAGTGTTGTGTCAGAATCTACAGCAACAGTTTGATGTTCTTCCTGCTCAACTGCAGCCACTGTTCCTGAACATTCATTATCTTCTGAAACAATTAAAGTAGAAGGAACAGTATGACCTATACAAAGATATAAGGTGCCTACTTTCACACCTTTTGCTACTACTAAGGAACCTTTTGAAACCTTCCAATTTTTATCATTAAAAGTAACTGTACAACCCTCATCACCTAGTTGCCCTGCTGAAATTAAATTCCTACTCAGCCTTGGAACATGTCTTACCTCTTGTAGTAGCCAATGATTCCCATTCTGCAACTTAATCTTAATTTTTCCCTTTCCAACAATCTGACAGGGTTTCATTATCTCCCAAATAAACTAGCCCAAAATCCCCTTGGACATAATCAACAAAATAACTTCTATGGGGTGTAGCATGAAATGAAGCCCCAGAATCTAAAACCCATGAATCATCAATACTTTCTAAGGACAAGAGCAAAGCATCCTCCTCGGATTTGTTACTTACCACATTTGCCTCCTTGTTTCCATCATTTTTGTCTCCTTGATCTTTCTTCCGAGACCAACAATCTTTCTTCTTATGACCTGGTTTTCCATAGTACCAGCAATCATTTGGCCCTTTAGATTCAGACCTCTTTCCCTTTGATTTTCCTCTTGATTTCCCACGATTTCCAGAGTTGTTTCCTCTATCTCTTGTTCTGCCTCTGCTTTCTATGTTCAATACACTACCCGATGTGGATGCCCCTGAGCTTTTCCTACGAATTTCCTCACTCAATATAACACCAATAACACCATCATACTTTAGGGTATTAGAACCAGAAACAGAATTACTAACAGCCATTACCAAGCCATTCCAGCTTTCTGGCAAAGAACATAAAATCAAGAGAGCCCTAACCTCTTCATCAAAAGTAATTTTAACTGAGGTTAATTGACTTGTAACTGTATTAAACTCATTCAAATGATCAGTAACTGATCCACCTTCTAACCATTTTCATATTAAATAAATGCTTCATAAGAAATACCTTGTTTGAAGCTAAAGGCTTTTCATACAACTTCGCTAGGGTTTCCATCAGATCTTTAGCTGTCTTTGCTTCAGTAATATTGAATGCCACCGATTGTGCCAGGCATAGATGAATACTCCCCAGTGCCTTCCTATCCAAAATATCCCAATCCTCCTGAGACATTGATTGCTCTTTCTTGGCTACTCCCTCTAATGGCTGCCATAGATCCTTCTGATAGAGATAATCCTCCATTTGCATCTTCCATAACTGGAAGTTCTGCCCATTAAACTTGTCAACCTTCAGCCTACCCTCGTCTGCCATTTCTCCCACTTAACTGAGAGACTCTCCCACTAACTTGTGAGACCTGCTTCAGAGAATAGATGAAAGAACGAATGAAATAACCTCGCTTTGATACCACTTGTTAGGATTAACAAGGCAGAAATAACAATTATGTGCAAATATAACTAATATCAGAAAATAATACTTTCCAAAAATGCGGGAGGAAAAGTGTACAGTACTTTCCTGGATAGTACTTTCCTGATTAGTCACCACAAGCTAACACCAAGGGAAATGGCTTCATTTACAACCTTCACATTAGCTTCCAACGAATGCAACAGAAAAAAAGGAAAAGAAATTAATAGCTTATGGCATAAATGGTTTAGAAAGGGGAGGTGATAGTTGTAAAACATACCAAATTTGCCCTCTAGAGTGATGTATTTCATCACAAGCTTACACATCTTTTGCCATAACTCTGGGAGCTTTGCAACAACATAGCCACCATTTAACGAAGAGGGGGTGGCATCATCCTTGAAGAATTGCACAAAATTCCATCTTCACTTAGGCCTTAGCCATCTTTTTCCACTTCCTACCAGTCGTCAGCATACCCATAGCCTTCCCCATAACCTCTTCATTGACCTGGAAGGTGATGTCATTGATGGTGACTTGCCTATCATTCTAGGTTTTGGCCACCTATCTAGAGATCATCTTGTCATGGCCTTGGAGGCGTTCTATGAATGGCAGAATATCACCCTCCTTGCAGAAGTACATAACCATGGGATCCGAGGAGAACTCATCCTCAGTCCTATCTAGCTCAATTCTTTTTTTGTCACCACCCATATTCTTCCTCCCACGCCGCCTGCAGAGGAAACAAAAAACCAGAGAGAAACCAAAAGGAAAATTTCTCGCACGAGCCTCGGCTCTTCAAAAAAACACACAATACAAGCTACAAATGCCGAAAAGAAAGCCCAACAAGGATTTAGATGTCATGTCATGTTGCAAAGAGTGATTAAGGCTTTGAATGACTTGGGGTTCATAAAGCCTTACCATGAATGCCACCGTGGTTAAAACATGAGAAGTACATGTTAACCCATGCTTAT